>JAOBAT010080519.1:0-11591 GCA_026413305.1 Hydrozoanthus tunicans | reverse complement strand
GCTGTTAAACCAGCATAAGAAATTCTCAAGGTTTTTGCTGTGACAAGAATTCCTTAAACTAGTTAATTCTATTTCAGGAACTATTTCAGTTTTTAACTGGCAATATACGCCGGTCTAATGAGCCATATTTGAGCTCGAGAAAGGATGTAACAAGAATCATCAGGGATCTGTCTGGCTATTATTTCTAAGAAATTTTTTAGGGACCGGAGAAGTGACATGACAGAGCGTTGCGTTACGTACCACGTGAGTTAATCTTCTAACGTTGCTATGGTGATTACAGTTCCATGTACACGCGAAGATGGCGGACACTGAGCTGAACAGGGAGGAAGAAAAGTTAAAAGAAGACTCTCAGGGTAAGTAAAAAGGGATAATTAAGAAAACTATGGCAAGAGTTGTATTAAAAGCCATAAAAAGTGGAGAATTGAAGTAATGTTGAATTATTCTCGAACTTAGCATGAACTGACTTCCATCTTCTGCAGTGATCAGTAAGCCGTTCGTCAAACCATACTATGCCGACAGCTTCGGCAACAAATCTATTGGAGAGCCAAACTGGAAACCACACGGACGGAACGTGGCTAGCTATTCTGTAGAGGCGACTGAGCAGAACTGCAAACTGTAAGCTATGCGATCATTTAATGCCGAAGTGTTAATACACTAGCTATAAACTATACTGACAAGTACTGCTACAGTCAATACAAAACAGTCCCATGTTTCGTGTATAGGATTTTAGTAAAATCATACTAGTGGTCTATCATGAATGCTGCATTCTACTCATAGGCTATTAGTGATAGCCTACGAGTAGCGATTGCGCGTGATCATATTTGTCGTAAATATTGAAAAATTAATTTTAGAGGTTTAAAAAAGGATTTTTTACTTCTGATTTTTGACCAACTAGTATGATTTAACTAAAACAAATTATCCCTCTCGCCCTCATGGCCTAGTAGCCAAATAGCCTATTCGGCCTGCGGCTTGATGGGCTATTGGCTTCTAGCCCATTCGGGCTCGAGGGATAATTGTTAAGTATTTAATAACCTCTGTATCTACGAAGTGCTGTAGACATATTTGTACCTGAATACCTGTCCATATTGCTTTTAAATTTTTTTGACAAAATTATGTAGTTTGTTGTCTCCATTGCAAGGGTAACTCGATCGTGCCTTGACTATAATATAATAACTTATTGTCAAATATTGATAAGTCTAGTTTCTGAATTTGCAGTTTGAACAAATTTTTTTCGAATCACAAATAAATTAAAATGAATAAAACATGTCTTATTTCCAAAAGGTTTATAGGTTTTTTTATGTTGATTTAATTTGAATTAAACGTGTAAAACAGTTGTAACCCAGAGACCTTCAGTGCCCTAGGGGTATGTAGTCTTTGTCTCACAAAATACCCAAACTTCAAAGAAGAACATCTCACATTGTCTGCCTGATCTCAATTTATTTCATGCAAATTGATAGTATTAGTTGTGAAGCTATAGTGTGTAAAATAAATAACTCAATCATATACTTTGGCCGCTTATAGTTTAATCCTAAAAGTTAGTTTAGAAATGGCTGTCTGATGCATTATAAGCACCAAGTTTAATTAAAATCCAATAGAGCCAGTAGCTATTTGAATTATTAATTATTTGTTATTTCTTTTTGTTCCATCTTGTTTTGAAGTGCAAATACCCTAAATACTCTATTAAGCCCCACCTCCCAATGTAAAAACAACAAAGTTAAAAAAAAGTCTTTCTGTATATGTATCCATTTTGTCAATGGTTATATCTTTATAAGTTTTTTGAAAGTGCTGATTAAAACGCTGGAGGAACACAATTGCTATTAAACAAGTTTGGTAACCAGACTTCATATTATGTTTCTGTCTTTGGCTAATGATAATTTTTAAATATGCCCCCCTGCCCTCCATAATATGGCCCCTGTCTGGAAGGTCAAAAAATAAATAAGCCCCCCAGGGGGTTATTAGAGCGTTATGGTACATTTTTTTTGTTGCTCTGTAATGAAATGTCTTATTGGTTCGGTTTCTGTGTATATAGAGGGGGCAATGGACTAGATTGGTTTTCAAGTCTTAGATGTGCAAGCCATGAGGAACCGGTCCCTGGCTTAAAGACAGAGACTGTCGTTAGGTCACATAGCCTACCACCCTTGGTTAGAACTGGTAAGTCATTTCTTGAGACTAAAAATTGGTGCACACCTAAGGGAATGTCCCATTCAAATAATATATTTTGATGAAGGGGTGAGGATGGGATTATTTTTTGGTCTGAAATCAAATGGCCGAAAGCATCTTTTTGGATAGCAAAAAGGTTTTTTTTTTGGTATTTTTTTTACAATATCGAAAATGCAATTAACTTGTTATGCTGACAAAAGATAGGAACTTTTTTGGGTAGGCAAGTTCTGAAGTTTTTTTTGTTTAAGATATGAACTTCTGATTGACTTCCCCCCCCCCCCTGGTAGGGGTATCTTTTCAATACATGGTCTTTGACATGTGTATTTTGTGTACAGAGAGTTCCAGAGTGGATATACAGAGAACTGAAAAGGCATTGAGTAACAACAGAATGGAAAATAGAAAGCAAAGAGTGGTGCTTGTTGATGAAGAACAAGAGAGAATGTTACAAAGAAGAAAGGTGGAGATGACACTTGAAATGGCTATGGGTGCCAAGATGAAAGGTGTGTTGCTATCATAACGATGTAGTTAGAGAGAGTAATTAGACTCCTAATCCATGAAGCAGTTTTGAAAAAATGGTATGAATCCAATCTTCACCTCAGCATCGGACAGCTATAGGCCTATAGCTCAGTTGGTTAGTGCGCGGCCTTCGGAGCTAGAGGTCCCCAGTTCGATCCCCGGTAACTGCATGCCTGTTTCGACTTTCTTCTGATCAGTGTAGCTGTAGCTTTGAATACCCGTAAAACAGAGCACTGGCAGAGGGAGGGGGTAAAGGGCGCACCGTCAGCTTCCATTGATAACAGGACCCTCTGAGAGCTGAAGGAACTTTGATGTTAAATAAAGATACCTTTATCTTTACCCTTATGCCTGCATGCAGAATGATGCTCAGTGAGAAATCATCAAGGTATTTTGTTGAATTAATCACTATTAAGTATTTGAGGGATTAGGGTGCATTTTTAAATGTTAAAAGTTTAAAAAACTTAAACATAAAAACTTAAAAGTTGTTTATGATGTATCTCCTTATTACCTAAAGTTTTAGTGTAAGCATGCCTATTCAATAATTTTTTCCCCTTATAAAAATAATGAACAAACTAATATTTAATCAAGGTATTTTGTTAAATTTATCATTATTATTTATTTATCATGTACATTTAAGTTGTTTATGATGTACCATGCCTATTCAAGAACTGGTTTTTTTTTTGTTTTTACTTTTTTTTTGTAATTTTTTAAAAATCATGTTCAGTACTTACTGTAACTTCCAGTGTAACTATGATCTTCACCAATGGGGTTAACAACATGTTCTCAGTAGGTGAATAGGATACAGGTACATGTTTTTGGAAATGTAAGCTGTAAGCTTTGGATTTCAGTTGCCCATGAGAGAAATGGCATTCCAGCTGCATCACCAGGGGATAAGAGTTATCAGGTGCCTGAATACTCGCCAGAATTTCACAAGCAAGGCTGTACTCTGCCAGTTGTAAACTTTGGGTGAGTGAAAAACTGGAGTTGTATTCTAACTTGATTTGTTTTAAAATTTATTTTGTTTGTATTTTTATTATTTAAGGCTTTAAAACTTTGAATGTTTCTAGTTTTATATGGCTCTATACCATGTTGCTATATAATAACGTAAATATTGTGCCTCCCTTCCTTTGATATCTCACTTTTAAATATCCTGCCCTGCCCCAAACCCCTTTCCCTGGGTTCCTGCCCCCCACCAAAAATCGATGAAACCCTACATTTTTTATAACAATGCAGTCAGTGTAGGATTTTGTTGTGATGTGTCTGCATGAGCTATACTAGCTGTAATGCAGGAAACATTCATTAATGTAAGTTGAACAAAATATCTTTCAGGGGTTCTTTGAAGTATATCCCAGATACTTTTGTTCCACTTCAAGATTTGCCGCTAAGACCTAGGTGAGTAAGGAGAAAAAGGATGCAATTTTAAGATTCTTCATAGATAGTACTGGTTAGGTATAGTGAACACCGTGCACTGTTTTATGCAGACACGATCGCATAATGGTGCTGTGCTATTCCATCCGGCACATGTCACAACAAGACGACTGAACAAGGCCAAGGAAAGCTGACCTTTACGGCCATCGAGAGTTAACCTTGCGGTTTATAATGTGTTTACTCTAATACCGCGATAACTATTCACACTCCCGCTATTTATGCGCGGTACGACTTTCACTGACCGCTATAAAAGATTTTATACTCAGCCCTGTTCAAGGACAGGCGTTGTTTTGGCGCGAACTTTTCGCGCCAGTCGATTGAGCGCACGAAGAAATTTGTATTGGTAGTGACGTCATTTTCCTAACGTATTTCATTGCAGGTAGAAAGCAATGTACTTTTAATTTGTTTCCGCTTGCTTTGCCAAGCTTACTAGCGGATGGAACTAGCGCTAATAATTGTTCAGAAAAAGCATGTAAATTTGTAACGTTTTGGAACTTGTTCATTTTTTAAAGAATTACTTTTGAAGAAAAAGAAAAGGAGAAGAAGAGAAAACAAGAAATGACAGAAGTTGTAGATCTTGACAAGTGGAGGCCGGCAAATCCATTAGTCGCTACTCTTCAACCTGTGGGAATTCATTTATGAACGCAAAATATGCTCCAGTGAAAGATGAAGCACACATCGTTGTATTTTTCGTTTTTTTTTTAGTTTAATTTTGTAAATAATAATAAGAATGTTATGATTAAATATCTAATAAAATAGCATGATATACTGGGAGCGGTTTTTCGTCTGATAAAAGCAAAGGTTTTTGTATAAGAACTTCTAGGTTATTAATCAAGTTTCAAGTACATCAATTTAGTGCATGTAATATAGAAGTTAGGTACTACCTATAGCAGAGCTCCCGTTTAAATGAATAAAAAAGAAATGTTTTTAGGTCTGCCTCAGTCGACATTCTTTGTTTTTCCCTTTCCTGTAATTATTCTTGTTCTCTAAGATTTTATTTTCTTTCTCGGGCAGCTTTACGTATTACTTCTGAGAGATTTATTCGTCTTTCTCTATCGTGTGAACGAAGCCAATAGAACGAGAGCGAGCCAATAGAACCATTTTTTTTAACTTGGCTTCTCTTTCTTAGAGGCTTATTACAGGCCTGGTAAACTATCCAATCTGAGGCTACAACACTTGAATTTTTATTTCTAAAATAAAGAAGATGGTTCATGACTCATATCTAGCCTGAGCAGGCGCAAGGTGATTGGGGAGAGACTAACGGACTAGCAAATATTCTCGTGACAATGAACCCCACTGAAAGCTCAAAGTTGTGTACATTCACGCAGAAGTAGTATACATAATGTGAAACTTTTAAAAAAATGTTTTTAAACAAAAAAGTTTTCTTAAAGCGTAATTAGTGTTTAGATAACATTCAGAAATTTTGCCAAACTGTTGTCAAAAATGGCCGAAAGTATACCAACGTTTTACTCAGAAAAAAAAACATAAAGCAAATTTCACATGAAATTGTTGTGTATGTTATCAACAGAGATTATGTCCTAGTTTGTCTTAATTTAGCAGAACCCCGTTCATGAAAGGGCCCCAGGACAGGTGGGAAGGGAGGCGTCTTACTACCATATACACACCACCAGTATTAGGGCAGTTAGGGGCTAGACATGACGGTATGACGTTTTTCATTTTAAGCAACTTAACAGATTGCTTGCATTTCTTCGAAAACAAATAGTAATTTGACGTTGTGATGTCACGGATTGGATCACAAAGATGGCGGCTGAGCATTCAGCTTGCACGTTTTTGTAAATTATGACACGCCCTCAAAATTACATTTCTGGATGTTCTTAAAATTGAAAAAAACAAAGTTTTGGAGTTCCGATGTTTCCAGTACTCTTAAGATGAAGGAGGGCAAAGAACAATAAAACGAAAATCAAAATCGAATAAACTTCATTAGAGTATTGTATTTGAATTGCAAATTCAAGTTTACATAGGCACAATGAAATGTACACGTACAACATTTTCAACGATACTACAAAAAGTAAAACTAGATAAGATTTAAAAGTTCTGGGCGAAAAAAAATAAGGTAATTGTGTATCTATGAAACAAGTTGGGTTAGTTGTCCCGACAAAGTTCAGGGGCGTCTACAAAATCACTTCCTGTTTGTAGTGGGTGTTAAAATGTCATGCGTAATGTCTCCGCTCTGGTTTGAGGATAGATAAATAAAAGCCAAAGCTCGCCATCGATATTTGGTCTAGCTTAATGAACTTTAGCGGGCAGACTAATTTTCCAAGTTCGGTGAAAGGCAGTTCGTTGCACTCTGCTTTTAATTAAAAACCTTTTTTGTAAGAACTTAAAGCTGAAAAGGGCCCAAAATATAAGAACATTCTAAGCAAAACTGAGGCTAGGCTGAGAAAACACGAAGAAATTATATTTTGGATACTGCATAAGACTGAAATACATTTTTTTCTCGGCTAATGTCCATCAGTTTAACATCGCTTTTAGTGTTATGTATATAGTACAAGTTTACTTCAAATCTTTCTTATTTATTATTATACTTCTTCCTTTGGTGAGCGGCCAATTCAATTCAACATATTTGTGCTTCCGGGTTAGTTTGTACTAATGGAAAGCAACATTTATGTTTCAGAACATTTTAAATTTAAGGACGTTTGAGGCTTAAGAACAATCTGCCCCAGACAAAAAACCAGACGTCCTTACATTATCAAATTAGTTTATCAAAAACACAATAGAACGGTTCTTTAGAAGTCTTATAATTTTTCCGAATCGGTGTCGTTTCCTTGTAGTTACTGAGCTTAGATCCAAAGTGTCAACTAATTAATGCCGTGGAATATCAAATAAGTAGATTTTTAAGCCAATCGGCTCGTCAAAGTGTTTATATTGTAATCTAGCTTTCTATTATGTCTTGTAGTACGTGGGAATCATTGGCTGTGTGGGTTTAATCTGAAACCTCTTTGGGACTGCTAACGAGTTTTTTCTCTATTCTGCTAACGTTTTTGATGGTATGGCCAAATAAGTCATTCATTATTAATTTACGATAACGAGAAAAAGATTGCTCGAAATTGTTTCCGATAGATTTCTGAAATGGTTTAAATTTTATTTTTCAACTGAGATTTTTTTAAAACGAACATATATAAGACAGTTCTTGAGTACATGGTAGCCGACTTTTCGCTGCAACGAATCGATTGCTCCGCGAATATATTATTTCGCAAATTTCCCGTCACTAACACTAATAATGACTAGTTTAAAACGTGGCAAGTAAGAAAAGCCCAAAGATACGATCTAGAAGAATATTCCTATTTGCTTTTGAATGCTAATCCAAACAAAAAAATATACCCAAAGATGTGCGGAAAGTACTTCTTTGAACCACTTTTGGTCTCGTGTAAATATATGGAATTGTTTTAAAATTTCTTATGTTTTTATATCAAATTGAAACATTTTGAAGTCAATGAAGACGGTTGTTTTTGACAGGAAGATCAGTATAGGCAAACTGATTAAAACAGAGTTATTTGCATAAAATCCCCTGTGCAAACGGCACTAATGAGTGATATAAATTCATAGAAATATTGGTACGGTGCCCCCGAGTGCTTATTTCTCTCCAAATCCGCTTATAATGAACGAGTAGTAAGCATTGTTGTAACTCACTGCACCTGCAACAGACACCGCTGGTAATAGAATCATTTAAATCGTCATTTTCTCTAACAATTGTATTTTTGACGACGCACTAGCTCTCATATTAGCCTCGAAAATCATGTGAACTTTCCTTGTCAATATCAGTTTTGGCCTGTGAGCATGTCGAGAATCGCGTAACAACAGAATAGGAAGTGATAAAGAAAAACTAGGAAGTACCTTAATTGAAAGAGGGAAGCTCCGCTGAGTACTCGCAAAAGATCTTGCTGTTCAACATGACAAGTCTGGACTCAACCACTAAGAGCGACAAAGAAAAAGTGCGAAGAGCAAACAGAGTTGCAGAATACGAAACAGAAGGTAAGTAGGTAGTTTTTCAGTTGTCTTCAAAGTTAAACGTTACTCAAGTTACTCGCGTTTGATCTGCGAGGCAATATTCTATAACGACGAGACTTGTAGATAGACTTTCAAAATATAATATGATTGATTTTTTGTTCCTACAAATGTCTGAAATTACAATTCGCCGACTAAACTCTTTTATTCAAAATAGAAAACGACTCAGCAAAAATTGTTGTTGCTTTTTGAATTGTCAAAGTAGTCTATATTTAGAATACAAATTCTCCATTAAAGTTGCGGTTGCCGAATTTACTGTTTCTTAAGTGACGCAAAACGATAGTGCAAATTACGTTTCAAAACTCCTTCCCTCAGTGTGTTGTCAAATTAAATACGCTACCAAGTCTAATATACAATTAACAGCTTAAGACCTAACTCCAAAATCTTCTTGGTGTAGTAACTTCTCTCTAGTATTAAGTAGCAGGCTGACTTTTGCTCTCTTACAGATGGGATCTTCCGCGAACCAGAAAAAATTGATACACTCTTGGAAGAAAGATGGCGAAAAACAGCTGTTGCAATCTGCTATTTCTCCATTGCCGCAACCCTCGCTCTTGGAATAGCACTGTTCGGTAAGTTTTATGGGAATCGACACACAACATACGAGTTTTCACCTAAATAGCAGTAATCAGCGCGAGGATAAATAGATTATTTCCAGCACTCGATAGAGCGGCAAGTTTTCGAGTTTGGTTGATTTTTTTCAACAAGGACAAGAAAATCAAAAACAAAAACAATTCGAAAGCTTCAAGGGCGAATCGCATGTTGATTTATGTTACTGTAAATTCTATCCTGGAGCGTTTCAATGTACGGAAGAGAAACACATTCGAGTCAAATATTGTAATTTCAAAAACACTTTTTTTTTTTTTCGTGTTTATCTCACACTGCAGTAATGTCAGATGTGGATGGAAGTCCCGCGGCCTTTGCGTTTGCGGTAAGTCTCTCGTTTCCGATTCCAATGAAAAGTGTTAAATGTGAAGAAAATTTAAGTTGAGCTGTTGTAAATAATTAGAGTCCTTTTCACCGAAACCCCACGCAGTACGCTTTGCGGCTTTTTAGATGAACAGTACGTCATTATTATTTTGAAGTTGTACTGTTACATATTGGATTATATTCTTCTTTTTTAAATTTTCTAGTTGTGCTAAATCTATGGAAAAACGACTAAAGTCAAAACCTGGTCAAAGTTGGAATGAGTCACAAGTCATTTGCTCAATTTGTTGGTTATAATGTAGAAAGCTTTAAGGGTTCTTCCTTCGTGTCAAAAAGCAAGATTAATATATAGTAATCGCACTAAATTGATACAACAATGAAAGTAAAGAGAGTTCACAAGCGAATTCTGTTTGTTTCGTTTTACGTCTATCAGTTATCACTGAAAGCGTTTACTAGTTTGTACAAGCAAGCTTTTTTTCTCAGTTGCAGCTGAAAATACAACTTCACTAATAACAAGCGGTTGGGCAAACATGGCTGCGTTAATTGCTCATCTTTTAAAGTGCTCACTTCTCCATCTTGAATCAAACTTATAAAAAGAACCGAGCAACAATTTCTGATGTTTCCGACACCTTTTCTCGTCTTAGGAAATCAACCAAGACACGTTTGCTACCAGTTCGGTTCCCGTGTTATGGCTGCCAAGTGAACAAAAATATTAACTAAAGAATTATCTACATTCAGTTATAGTCCTAAAGCTTTACGAGAATTACTGCATGAAGTAGTTTGGTAAAGTTACCACACAAAGTAAAAATTGTATTTTAAGGTTGTTTTGGGCTCACTGAAAAGTTGTCATTCGTAAGTGGTCTTCCGCGACCTGAAACAAAAACTCGTTATCCTGTATAAAATGTTTTTTTTTTTTCATATCATGCGAGTTCGTGCTTTAGATCGCGGAAAACCACTTATAGCGCTCTTAACTTCTATAGATGTACATTTTTGTTCTGTTTTCTAAGATTTAAAAACACAGAACTTGGAAGTATTTTAGAAGGTTGATTTAGAATCTGATTCATATATGACGGTCTCTCTCATTTCGACATTCAACACTGATTTCGAAGGACCGACTTTAAGTCCTTTTTAAAGGTAAATAGAAAACAAAAAATAGGGATATTTTTTAAGTAAACATAAATGCTTTTAGAAAAGGGGGAAAATATAAGTCCAAAGAAATCTTTAATTAAACCTTTGCCTTTGTCGTTAAGGAAAACAACCCCAAATAAAAACTGCCATTTCCTTTGTAAGTAGCAATGGATGTATAAGTTCAGTGCCGGGTATAATATAGATTGATATAACCCTTGGAAATATGAGCCACGAATCTAAGATCTTTATTTCATTAAAAAACAAGCTTAATTTGTTATTACGGGCCAAAAAAATTTAGCCGTAATAACGGGTTGACCGTGTTAACGAGGATTTTTTTATAAGAAAAGGTATGGCTATGGACCAAACAAAACGTGACCGCTATAACGAGGGGCAGTAAAGCGGGGTTCCACTGTAGGACGAAAGATGAAAAATATCAATACGATTTTGTTCTTAAATGTCTTTTTTTATTTGAAATAGAGAACTATGTGCATTTTCCGAAACTACAAACGAGACACCTGTGCTATATAACGGCGCGATCAAAATGGTATAAAAACAAGCTCCAATCTTCAAACTTAAACTTGTTGATTTCTGTAATAAAAAATGTTTTTTACTTAATGGTTTGCAATTGGTCTTTAACTCAAAAGAATGAAAAGCGCAACAAAATACGTCAAAACAATCTATCTTTTCTTTCTTTTGCTTTGTTTGTGTTTCAATGCAAATGACAAACATTAAAGTCTTTGTTTTTCACTGTTTCTTTTTTGTGCTCAGAACTCTTGCAGTCTAATGTTGAAATTGTCAGTTTCTAATACCTTAATCCTAGAGTGAAGATTTTTCCCGCCTAGTTCGATTCCAATTTGTTCACATTTTATGGAATCTTTAACGCAAGTTCAACCTATAAAATTGGCTTATAACAACGTCAAGAAAAAAATCTTATTAAAAAATTTGAATAAATAAAAATATGTCTAAACTTTATGTTACAAAGAAGGATCTGTACAAAGTGCTTGATGTCACAAAAGGGGGGGGGGAGGGCGCTAGGAGAAAAACATTGCGTTTGATGTCACAAGGGAGGGGAGGCTAGAGGAGAGCACAACACTAGATGTCACAAGGAAGGGAAGAACACAGCGCTTGATGTCACAAGGAAGGGAACTGCACAGCGCTTGATGTCACAAGGAAGGGAAGAGCACAGCGCTTGATGTCACAAGGGAGGGAAGAGCACAGCGCTTGATGTCACAAGGAAGGGAAGAGCACAGCGCTTGATGTCACAAGGGAGGGAAGAACACAGCGCTTGATGTCACAAGGGAGGGAAGAGCACAGCGCTTGATGTCACAAGGAAGGGAAGAGCACAGCGCTTGATGTCACAAGGAAGGGAAGAGCACAGCGCTTGATGTCACAAGGAAGGGAAGAGCACA
>JAOBAT010080508.1:0-19577 GCA_026413305.1 Hydrozoanthus tunicans | reverse complement strand
GTCTTTATGAGACTTTGTTATGATAGAGCTTGCATGTTACAGCCATTATATTAAAGACTGGAGCTGGTATTATGATCTGCCTCATGCACAAATTTCTTGACCAAATGTCATTTTACTCTAGCTGTTCATTAAACAGATATATAATCGAGATTTTGATTGGGTTTTTTTGGCGATATTTGAGAAATTGTTTATAGTTTAAACCAAGAAACTAGATTAATGCAAGGACACCTTACGTATATGTATAGATTCTGTATACTGACCACTTATGACGGCTTTAGTTAAGTTTTGAGCTACTTCGACGCAGCAAAAAAATGCAATACAACTACCGTACCTCGGGCACATCAAACTCGCTATCAGCCAAACTTCTGACTTCATCTGAAATGTAGAAAACAATAAAAAAAACGTTGAGTTTCAGAATACAGAGTGAGCATATACGACATTCGATAAAGAGACAGAAATGAATTCATCCACCTGGTTCAGCTGTAAATTGGGGGCGTTAGCGTTGAACTCACGAAATTAGTTTCTGCGAGTAAAAAAAACAGAAGCGCTCATCGAGAGCTCGCATTTGCAGTAGAGGAAACTCACCTTCATCCACAGCTGAAATCGAGTCTCCGTCTTCTGCAAGCAGAAACAAAAATTAACGAATTCGTCAAAGGTCAAATCTAATTTCTTGCAATACACAACACATAAAAATTAAGAAATTTTGTAATGAGAGAGCTGGTAAACTATTTAAGACGAAAAGTGAAATTCTCACAAACTAATTCAATTTTTTTTCAAAAAACCCAATTTTTTTAAGACCCTCAAAAACCAGATGGCTTAAGCAAGGAGGTCCCATCAAGTTACAAAATTTGTCACTTAATTAAAGGGCAGGAATAAAGCGCGAACCATATACTGAACTACTTTAAAAATAATTTATTTTAATGAAAAATTTGTTTTTTAAAAAAGAAGGAAATATGTGACAAGAGGTATTCAAAAATGACAAGGGATTTCAAAGTTTAGCACCTTGGAAAAGTATATGATCTTAGTTGGAAGAATTTAGCGGCACAACATTTGTCGTTTGTACAGGGGAGTCAGGATGGCCGAGTGGTTATCGCTCATGCCTCCCAACACTGTGGACCCTGGATCGAGTCCTGGTTTCCGCATTAGGCTGAGATTTGTCGATCTCAATCTGACTCCGAGGGTTTTTCTCCGGGCTCTCCGGTTTTCCTCCCTCAATAAAATCGACACCCAGCTAGTTCTATCTGGCTGTGGAGCTGTGCTCCGAGGTCATGCATGGGCCGTATAGCGCCAATATGCTTTCGGTCCGACCTCGTAGAGCTGCGTCCTTCGCAATTCAGTTCATGACTGTAAGTAAGGGCGATTAGCTCGCTAGATATCATTATTATCATTGAAAAAGGAGTAATGAAAACATAAACCGTATAAAATGTAGCTTAATAGAAGAAATCTTTGATTCCAGGAGAAGAATTACAAGAATATAATTACACCAGTGTAGCTTCTTTTTTTAACATAAAAAACAGCAGCCAAATACCATTGCAAAAGAGATTACAAAAAAAGCCTTTAATTTTGGATTTTGCAATGGAGCATATGGCCCTCTATATAATAAAACGTTTAAGTTTAAGTTTAACGTTTCAATTTTTAAGCCAGCTTGCAGGCGGTGGGTTGTTCTTAGCCGAGCGCAGAAAACTCACAGGCTACGCCGTCGTCGCCATCTTAGATTTAACGGTCGAGCGGCACTGGGTGCTAGCGAAAACCCAATGCCGCTCCACCACAAAATCCAAGATGGCGGCAACTCCGTGCACTGTGAGGTTTCCGCGCTAAAAAACACTAAACCGCCTGCAAGCGGGCTATACATTTTTTAATTCTTTTTACCTGATTTTTCTTTTAGAATGTCTAGGTCAAACAGACACCTGCATGGAAGAAATCTAAAATAAGTAGTAGCAGTACCCTTTGTTCCTACACTTGTGCAAATTTTCTATCTAAAACGCAACAAAGCTACTTTACCATAAACTTTTAAACTGGATTCTCAAAAGTTTCATCCCAACCTCAAAACAAATGGTGCTAGGTTAGACAACATCTGATTTTTGGTATTATGGTATACAACATCGGAGACAGCATGGCTCACTAGTTAGAGTTCCGGATTTGCATGCGGTTGTCCCGGGTTTGAATCCCACCTTGATCACTGACTTTAATTGGCTTCAGTGATCCCAGAGCCAAATCCACCACGCTTGTAAACAGTCAACTGGTCTGCCTCAATCAGTAGGGATTCTGAAATGTAGTCGTGTCTGTTTAGGAGTTGCTGGCTCTATCTTGTTTCTCGAATCCTGCCACTGTAGCAAAACTGATTAAAACATGGTTGCGTTTCCTGCTAATCATTCAGTTCCTGTATGAAAAGTTATACTTCAAAAGTCTCAAGGACTTACCTTATGTAACTCTGGCTATTCAAAAATGCTCCATAAAAGCGTTCTTCACTAAGAATTTCATAAACCTGAAAGAGATACAACGTAAAACGAGATAGTCATGAACAGATCAAACAGGCAATTTAACTAAACCAGAAGCAATGTCTACTTTCAAAATAGTGATAAGGAACATACAGTACCATGCATAAAAAAGCACTCAAAGGTTTTACCCTGGGCAGCAAACGTACCTTCATCTGCGCGTCATCAAAACACGTCGGAGATGGCGTTTTATTGTTCACACTCTTGAGTGTACTCTTCAGTAAGTCTTTGGGCAGAATCACTCTTGGTTCGGCCTTCAACAAAAAAACGTGAAACAGAAGCGCTTACTTCAGTTAAAAAGAACCTAGGCAAGATTCAGTAATATTTCTTGTGCCATCCCAAGAGGGACCCCAAGGCTTAACTTGTCATTACAAGAATCAAGAGGATTCTCGATTGAGATGGGTTGGGGTAGTTGTCAACACAACAAATGAAAACATCTTCAAGTTACTATGGAATTTTGGCAAGAATTAACCGAAACAGCATTTTTCACGCCGACGTATTCTAGCCCTTTTGGGAAGAGGTAAAAACTTTGTCCCTTGTTGTTTTTGTGGACATTTATCAACATCTGTTGTACCTTTGGCACACAATTAGGAAATTTAATTACTGTCTTCAAAACTATGCGTCTTTTCCTTGAATGCTTTCACTAGCTTTTGTACTTCTACAACTGTGCATCTTACCTTGTCTGAAAGATACTCCTCGTATATACTCATGGCAGCCGTTCTTATTGATTCAATATCGCGGCCATAGCCAGCCTGCAAGCAATGATGAATACAAGTTAGACAACACTTCTCTAACACCGCGATCCAATAGCGGAGAAAACTTCCTTGTGAATCGAGACTGAATTCTAATACTGCGGTAAAAACGCCATTAACTCTCACCAGTTCTTCCTCTTTAGTCCCAGAAGTTGCATGATGTTCGCGAATGAGCTGTTGTTCCAATTTAACCGAGAGCTGCTGTTCTGCGGTAACTCTGTAACCCTTTGGAAATAAACACGAAGAATTACTCTCTAAACTCACTCTCTTAAAATGGTGTATTTTTCTCTGATCCAAACGTTTGTTGTTGAAAGTTATAAACGCACCCTAGTTCTGCCATTCTAAGCGGCCCATACCCAAAAAAAGGTTCACTCCTCCAATCAGCTACCACTTTTAAAAAGTACCAGTTTCTCTAAAAGATGTTTAGTTAAGTTTTAATACTGATATTAAGAAAGAAGTCTTAGATTCAGATCATACCAAGAAATGATTTTAAATGAAACTATTAAATTAACTATACTAAAGGTACAAACAAGCGACTGTGGTTGTTGTTGTAATTGTAGTGGCGTTGTCCATCCTACGGCTTTCAACTAAAGGAACTACAAGAAATCGAGAATGCTCTTAATTGCAATTCTAGGAGTACTCTAGGAGAGACTCTAGGAATACTTCGAAGGGATCCTAGGGATACTTTGGAAGAGATCCAAGAATACACTGGAAGGTATTCTGGGATTGCTCTAGAATCTTGTAACATCTCAAATTAAATCTCCTTAGCTTACAGAACAGTTATCTTCCAATCATATATTCAAGTGACACGATGGTAGCTTAAAAATCTTTTAAAGATACGGACAAAGATCTTTTCACTAACCAAACTTACTTGGTTTCGTCAGCTACGAACATTCTAAGAGATATTCTAGGCACAAATTAGAAGTTATCTTAGGAATACTTTTGAAGGGGTCAAAAGGAACACTCTTGAAAGGATCCTAGGAATATATTTGGAATGATTCTAGGAATACTTTTGAGGGAGCCTAGGAATACTATTGAAGGGATTCTAGGAATACTTTTGAAGGAAACTTAGGAACACTCTTGAAGGGATCCTAGGAATACCGTTTGAAGGACTCTTGGAATACTTTTGAGGGATCCTTGGAATACTTTTGAAGGGATCCTAGGAACACTCTTGAAGAGATCCTAGGAATGCATTTGGAAGGACTCCAGGAGTACTTTTGAGGGTTCCTAGGAAAACTTTCATATGACGTACCTCAACTGTCAACCAGAAATACAAGTAGACCTGGCAGTTTATTCCATCCATAAATTCTACATTGTTCAAGCAATCAAAGGATTTTCAAGTTAGTCAGTCGGTTATGTACTCAGAAGTTTCAACATGAACTTTGCTCACCTCTAGAGAAAATCGTTAGTTCCCTTATTCAAAACTAAATTAATTTGAATCTGGCATACAACATTTAAATTCCGGTTCAAAAATGGGGAATGGCAAGGATATTGTAAGTAATAGGAGCCAACAAAACAAAACGATGAAAACCTATACATTGAAATGGTAATGAGCAAAATCTAATTTTAGAGTGTTTAAATGGCCAGAGATAGTCTTCTAGATTTTCAAGGTTCAGTATTTGGTAAAACAATCGACCCCAATTTCGGGGGCACGGCCTACCCGCCCCTCCCTTACACCTAAGCCAAATCTATCCACCTACCCAATCTTTACGAGTAAAGCAAAACCTACCCCTCCTTACACCTAAAGCCAAACTACCCACTTACCCCTCCTTACACCTAAAGACAAATCTACCACCTACCCAATCTTTACAAATAAACCAAACCTACCCCTCCTTACACCTAAAGACACATCTACCACCTGCCCCATCTTCACAACTAAAGCCAAGCCTTACCTCAGCCATGGCTATAACTGTTAACCTATACTGGAACTTCAACATTTGGATGCCAGAAAGGGCGAAATATTTCTCAAAACGTATTTTTACTCAAATGATAATCCGAGATAAAGTACAAAAAGATGCAAATAAGAATCTTTTTTCCAACACTGATAAGGTTAGCTTACCAATGAAATACGACAGCGCTGTATTATTGTCGAGTATCTCTTGTAGTAAAAGTGTGGGTAGAGGCTGGTTCGGGATGAGCAATTTTCCTAGCTCCTGCTGATCCTATGATGGAAAGACACATCCGTCAGTACTCCTCGAGGATATTCACTCAAGTCGAATTAATTAAAATAAATAAAACGAATACTGCAACACAAAACAGAACAGATAGAGTAGAACAGAATGGAATAGAATAGAATAGCATACTATAGAATAGAATAAAATAGAATAAATAGAATAGAATAGAAAAGAAAAGAAGAGAAGAGAATAGAATAGAATGGATTGGAATAGAATGGACTAGATCACAACAGAATGGAACAGAGTAAATCAGAACTAGTTTCTTGCTTTTTGAAAACCAACAAAACAACTTTTATGACTTCATAAGAAAATAAACTATGATATTTTTATAATTCCAAACCAACGAATGAAACAACAAAAGACGTACTATTGGAACTGGAGGCAACTCTCCATCGCCATATTTCAGCCGTCTGATCTTTGCTTCGCACATCCTCTTGACAAACAGCAAACTGCTGAGCTGTTGCCTGACGGCTGCATCGGCCGCGCCTGGAGTGAAATGTGTCAAGTACTACGTAGCTTAGACGAGTTGTTCAGTTAATTAAACAACATCTTATCTCCTGTATTTCCAAACATGAAGAAACAAGCACTCATTTATGTTCGTTATACACTCTTAGAAATACTTCTTTATACTTTTGTCAGATTCAGTCTAAATGCTCCTTTTCTGTTAATACTTGCATGTCTCTTTTAAAATTCGTTGCTTCCATTTTAAATAATGACAACCTCCCTAATGTCGCTTTCCAATTGCTGTTTGGCTTGGCAAATGAAAACCAGTTCTGGTCAAAGCAAACAGAAAGAGCAACGCAAAACCCGTTCATTTTCCCCGCTTTTACCGACCACAGCGTTAGAACTAGTCTACCCACAGGCAGCCAAGGCACAAAATCTGTTGATCCTTTCTAGCTGGTTTGTTTGGTTTCTAAACGATTTTGACATCCTCTTGGCAAAAAAAAAAAAACAGCTAGAAAGGATCAACAGACTACTAAAAACAGCATAAGACTAAGGTTAGTAAAATTTTAGTGAAAATCAAATTTTCAGTTTACTTCGCCCACACCGACTTTGTGCCTGGACTGCCTAGGATCTACCTAAACAAGATGCAATTAGATGTCTGTACCAATTGAGATCAGAATAAACTTAAGTCTCTTCACCTCCTAGTTTCCAAGTCACTCTCTGTGAAACGTATTTAAGCAAACGGCAGTCAATTAGCTCCAAATTTGAAGGGGCAGTTTGTAACAATGTTGAAAACTTTAATGATGTTGTAAGAAATTCGGGTGGAACAAGTATGTCGGAAAGCTTAATAACGCTTGCGTGAGAAAGGTTGTTGACCAAATATTGGTGTGCACTCCAAGTCTAGGACAGAATGATATTATAATTGTAAGCCTGGCAAAGAAACAACAAATAAGATCTTACGTCATACCTGAAATTTCTGAATCACGTGAGCGCAACTTTGCAACTTCAAAATCTACTTTGTCTTTCACCGCTTCAACATCGTCGACGCTGTCAACACCGACCCTAAATTTGACACAGAGATTCGTTTAACGACAACAAATTCGTTTTGAAGTGGTACATCAAAGAAACCAGCTTTAAGCTGACAGAGCTACTTTACGTTTATTAAAAACCTAGAAAACTCAGAAAGACAAATCAAACTCAAAACCACTGCGACACCGGACAAATCTCTGTCAGCTGATAGAGGAAAGACAGCTTTACGGTTGTACAAACTATTTAACAAAACTGTTTAAATAATATGTACAACAATTGAAGAAACACAATCAACAATGCTCTTACTAATGTACCCCCGAATTCCTCAAGTTGTTTACGATTGTTTATCCAGTTAGTATCATTCACATAACACTTCTATGTTACGTCACCTTATAACAGTTAGGAATGCTTCTCTCGTGAAGGTAGAATCTTTGCACTGAAAAAAACAACGCACTTATAAGGACCATTTAAGTTTACCGATTACCAAGAACGTTACACCTATAAAAAAATGAAAAGCAAAGAAGTTTAACGATAAGAGAACAATCGAAAAAAAAAAGAAGTTTAAGTTAGATTACTGCTCGGCCTGAATTTGACAGTTGTTTAGCTTTTTCCTAACAGTTTGTTCGTAATTATTTTATATTTTTGTACTTGCTAACCACTTGTAATCTCTGGCAAAACGAATGTAGGAGTATGTGTCTTCGACTCGGCCAAAGATCAATGTTGGCAGTTTTGAAGATACAAAACAATTAACGAAATAAAGGCGATAATAGCGATGTGGAAATAGTTTTGTCTGAGATTGTAGCTGTAAAGGCGTTGAGGAGTAAACAAGAAAATATATATAACTGACAATAGGAATAATAATAATACTATTTCCAATGTCATTAGTTAAGACTTTTATTAAGAAACTAAAAAAGATACTGAAATTACTAATGATAATAATGATAACAGGTAATTTAACACTAATAATAATAAAACTGAACGAAAAACTATGCTTTAAATTATATAAGCTGTTAACGTCTTCATCACAATTATTCTATTTAAAAACAGGAACCAAAATATATTATTCTTACCGCCCAAGCGATGGTCTGGTTGATGTAATCTGGATCGCTTATGAGAGCAACCGATGGAAACAACACACACGTAGCGATCAGTTCCTTGTCGCGTTGAATATTAAGAATGCAAACGTCAGTTAATAAACAGTTATAATTCTTGAATGTTGCTATCATAGCAAAAGATGTAGCAATTCAAAATTACCGCGTGCACTTGGCTCAGTTATTGAGCTCTCTGAGTGCCAAGATTCAGTGAGGCCCCGGGTTCGACTCCCAGCCTTGTCGAGAATTGAAAATAATTTATATGTGCAGCCTTCTTTTGCCACTCCGTCTGTGGACTGAAACATTAAGCTGTTAATCTATAATAAAACTCTCGTCTTCCAGCGGGGAACACTAAAATCAATAATATACACGAACATCTTTAAACGAGAAAATATATGTTCTCCTTGCATGGTATCACTTCTAGGGAAACAGGTAGAAACTATACACGTCCATTGAAGCAACAAATGAATCATTGTTAAAAGATAAATCTATGGCCTTTAACTTAGTGGGTAAGACCGTCGGACCGATAATCAGAACTTTTAATTTCTTTTCTGCATCCGCTGTCTTCCTTTCTCTAAAAGATGACAATAACACAAAAAACACGAACCCTGAAGAAATATCTAAACGGCTTGTTGTGAAAGTCCTCGGGAGGCAGTAGGAGATATAACAGCATCTCGCTGACATCACAGAGGTACTCTGAAAAAAGAATAAAATGCCAGAATTCAAGAAACTTTTAATTTCTTTTCTGCATCCGCTGTCTTCCTTTCTCTATTTTCAGAGACTAACTTCATGAGCAAACTCACACTTGGTTGTGGAATTATAGCCTCTAAAAAGTTAATGCTAAATCCTTTCTCAAGCCTAAGTGGCCCATTAGGCCGACGCTTATCTCCGGTTTCCGTAGTGTTAAGCGGATGAGAGTCTTTGAAGATCCCTGGACAGGACACTTGTCTATCGCAGGCTAGCCCCCAGCAGAACTGGTAGCTGAGTCAACAGGAGCAAGTCGGATAAAGTGTATTGTAAATGACACAACACAGTAATCTGACCGGGGCTCGAACTCGCGACTCAGGATTACGAATCGAACATGCTATCCGCTCAGCCGCTTTGCCGTCGTGCATGTTTACGTCAAAACACCCCCCAGCCTCGCTTTCGTATCACGAAAGTGTGAATATTTTCATAAATCAAATCCCATTGCGTCCACAAATGAAAAGAATTCCTTCGTGAACTCGGTTTGCACGTGCAAAAAGCTCACACCTATTTCTTGAATATGAGGCTTGGGGGTGAAATTGAATAGTTTGACGTCAACATGCATAAGGCCTATACAATTTCTTAACACTTTAAATTGTCTCGATAAATTCGTCGACTAGAAACTAGAACATTTTAAATAGACGTTTATCATAACAGCTTTCGACCTTATTGACAAATTTACTTCGGACTACTTGAAAATAACTACGTAACGTTTTTGAACAACCGACCTTTCTCTTTGTCTTCTGAAAGACATATGCTATCTCTACACATGTCTTCCTCCATTTCATGTTCAACATCGAAAAATAATTGTTCCAGATCAGGAAGGGAAGTGTCATCACCTGCAGTTACGAAAGCCAGAAAAAAAATAAAAAAAGCGCGGCAGTTTTTAAAATCGTTCAACTCCGAAGAAAACGTTTAGTTTTATAAAAATATATATACCCAATTTTACCCGTTACAGTATGGTAAATTTTACAAATAATTTTACCAGGCAGAATTATAACTCTGTATCTATAAATGCGCTTTTTTCATGAAACTTGTGGGTTACATGGAACAGAATCGGTAGCTAGTTCGAAAACCGTAATAATTGTTCTTTTACGGTGACATCATAATTACGTCACATCATGAAAAATCATGTTTTTTTACGTGTCTTATATTTCACAGCTTTTTAAACCAAGACTTTGAAATAATTGATTTTTGATACACCTAATCACTAAGTAAAGATGTTACAACAAGAATAAAGTCAGCTGAATCAATGCTGTTTTTCATTTTTTACCGGTTTGTCCTTTAACGAAGAGATTAAAAAGTATTGTCAGAGTAGCCTAAGGTACAGGTGGCATGGTACTATTGTACCTTTTGAACACATGATTTTTACATTACTTTGACTCATGAATCAGAAGTTTCAATTTTCTTACTAATAAAAAAATGTTATAAATACTGCACAAGTCAACATCACTGGAAAACAGTTTGATTAAAAAATCACATTAAATTACATCGTATTTGAGTACACTGCCAAATAAATTTTAGGAAAAGTCCCAAAATTTGGTGGTTCTTCATGAAATTGTGTAAAAGTTACAGAGTTTCAAAGTTGAAATGGCACCAAAAGCAACCCCCCCCCACACACACAGTCTGAATAGGGTTAAATAATAGTTTTAGTCTTTAAGTATAAGACATTTGACAGTTGAAACTGTTGGATTGATAAAATTGTTGTGCATTAGAAGTATAAAAAATTATTATTACCATTATCATTATTTTATTATTATTAGTATTATTATCATTATTAATATTATCATCTTTTTTATTATCATTATCATTATTGATATTGTTATTATCATTATTATTATTATTTTTAGTTGTTCTTTAGTAGTTTATGAACGACGTAAAAATTAATTGTTATGGCAGTCTACAATGGTCTTAATTAACCACTGAAAATTTATGTATGTCTGATTTACCTTCAGCATTGTTCGTAAGAGTATCCAGTCTTTGTTTTGCTTTTCTATAAATCTTCAGATGATTTGTGATATCATCAACAAACCTTCTTGTTAAGAAATTAACCCATTCAACATCCTTTGACCTAAGAAAAAAACATATCGAACACAAAATAAATTGTTATCTTTGTTACAATTAGACAGGCATGAAATCAACCTGACTCTCATAGAATAAGTACAGTTGTCAAATTTGTGATTTACAAATCTTGTGAAGTGGCAACACAATGCTTCCTACAAGTCACCAAACCACTTTTCTGGTAGTGGGATTGGGATAAAAAAATTAATAATGTAATGCATTCTTGATACATTACAAATGTATGACACAATAACAATAAAAAATTGGCATTTTTAAGTAATAACTTAGTCTTGTGTTTATCACACTCTTGAAGCTCTTCACAAAGTTTACTAAGAAAACCTTTCCTATGCATGAAAGTGGTTCAAAAACTTTCTCCAGGTTCCAGTATATGCTGAATATCTAACCTTCAAAATGAATACTATCAAATCAAAACAGTTTTAATATCTTAACAAAGTGTATTTTCCATATTGGCCATTATGTTATAATTTACCTCTATCACAGTCAAACTTTATTGTTTTAGATTAAAAATTACCCAAGAATCAGTCTGTGAAAGCATAACTAAACTGCAATTACTTTGAAAGAACGATATGAGTTTGCTTTTTCATCCAAATTACCTATTAGAAAAGGCAATGAGAGCTCTCTGTAAGGTTTGCCTCAAGTTGTACAGGAATTCCTCATCGGTGCTTATAGTGTAGTACCAACTCTCAACGTAATCTCGGAAGAAGAACTTGAGTACCTAGAAGTCAAATGCAACTGCTGATGTAAGCTGCTTCTTCTTTAAATATATTGATTTAGGGTGGCAGATCAACTGGGTGTTCAGTTCAAAGCCTGAAAGAGCATGTGTTGATCCTGGGGGGGTACTTCAGGGTCAAAAGGGTAGGGATGACCATCAGAAAAGCCCCCAAAATACCCTAGGGATAAAAACTTTCCACCCTAAAAAATACCTCTTGGTTTTCAAATTATGCCTAAAAGATACTGATTGAAATCTGAAAATTTTCCCTGGGTAGCCAATGGGTCGGTGTTAAGTCTCCTGATGTTGTGCTGGACGCGATATGCAGTTAATAAAGGCACGCATGTGTAATAGAACGTTTGCCGAAGGACATTTGTCTTAACTTCTTGTTCAGTATGTACGTTTGCTAAAACACGGGACTGCAAGCAGTTCAATAACTTCATGTTTTAAACCCTAAAAATACCGGACTGGCAATTTTTAACCCAACGGTCAAACCTACCATCCCTATATGGGAGTACCCCCCTCCCCCCAGGGTGTTGATACTGTTCAAAACAGCTGATCGAGTAGACTGGGTACATAAAATTATAAAACAAAACAAAAAACAGACACTTGAATTTATGAACTGATGTAACATTTAAAGCAGTTTATTTAAAACTAAAATTGACAACCAATCTAATAAAAAAATTTTAATAACTATTGACTGGAAGAGCTTGGTCAGGGATCTTATGTATGTCTTCTTCATATTAAGTACAAATGTAGCATACAATTATTCAATACCGTGATTTCCCAATTTATAGTGCAGGTTTCATGGTGGGTTTCATTATACAATAAATACTATTTATATTATCTTAATTAACTCTTTCTGTTGAGTAAAGTACACTAATTCTATTTTTGATTTACTGAATGTGGCTTAAGTAATTTCTTTGGCGGCTTCATGGTTAGCACTATGTATGCATGTAGTCCTGAAAACAAAACTAAATTATTATGTTTTTAAAAACATAGTTGTTGTTTCCTTTTTCGCCACAGCATACGTACTCTAAAAGTTAAGTCACTTTCAGTTAAATTTGACAGGAAATTTATTTGATTAGTCCCAAACAAGGATGTGTATATATGCTGTACCATGTTGTACTTTTGATATTCACTGATAAAGCCAGCCCTACAACATATACATAGAGGAAAATGCACAGAAAATAAAATTTAAAAAACAAAAAAAGTCTTTAAAAAATTAAAAATAAAAAAAAAGAAATTAAAATTGCACACCAATGCATGCCAAACTCTGCATTCAAGGTGTACGATATTCAGCACCTTTGCAATTTTTCTCAGGGAAACACTGGAAAGTTGGGAGGCCCCAGTTCAATTCTCTGTGTCAGGCCTTCATTCAGGGTCTTCAAACAAATGGAGGAAGTGCTGCTTTTGCCCTATCATCTGCAGATTGTCTTATCCTTTTTTCCCAGATAAGGATGTGCAATAGCAGGCCCAATCTATAAATCCCCTCTTCTCAGGATCAACATAACTCATTATTGATAAAAAAGGGTAGCTGGGTGAACCTGTTGTTACCAGTTGCCTGTCAATTATCAACTGAGAGGGCAACCCTGACTGAAAATTGATGTGAGCAGTATACAGCATACTATCTAAGACACTCAAAACCAAAGTTCTTGTGTTACTTTGTAGCGTACATCACAGGCTGTAGGATACACTGGTTATGAGTTTAATATAGAGGCGAAAGATCAAACCTTGAAATGCTGCTTGAGTATTTCTCTTTGTCCAAGCTAAATTATTATGTTTTTAAAAACGTAGTTGTTGTTTCCTTTTTCGCCTTCCACAGCATACATACTCTAAAAGTTAAGTCACTTTCAGTTAAATTTGACAGGAAATTTATTTGATTAGTCCCAAACAAGGATGTCCAAGCACTGCCACAATCTTGATCATTGCAACCGTCATTTTTATTTTAAAATATTCTTGAAGTTAGCCCCATGCCGTATAAGCCGCCACTGAAGCGCAGTCTGTAAGTTTTAACCGTTATGTCATTATCAAATTTTTTAGTTTTAAAATTCTATAAAGACATAACTATTAAAACCTACTGACAGCGCTTCTGTGGTGGCTTATACGGCATATGGCCAACTTCAAGAATAATGGCGGTTGCAACAATCAAGACCGTGGTGGTGCTCGGACAAAGAGAAGTAATCAAGCAACATTTCAAGGTTTGATCTTTCGCCTCAATATAAAACTCGTAACCAGTGTATCCTACAGCCCGTGGTACGTGCGAATATCATGCAATATAAGCAACAAGTTATTTATCTAGTCATCATTGTACCTCTTGCAAAGGTTCATCAATGATGCTTGATCCTGTTAGCCTCTTGTCCATTTTGTAGGATCTCCGGCTATTTAACATCATCTGAATAACAGACTCTAGACCTCTTGATGGTAGCCCAAGATAGCCTGACTGTTGTTTACCACCTTTTTGTTGAACCTTTTGGTGTGCAACATATGCTAGCACCAACAAAAATCTGTATGGATCAAAAAGAAATATTTCTCAGCACTGCGAGTATCTTAAAACTTAAACCTTAAACTTAATAAAAAATAAATTTGCTGATCAAAATAAAGAAAGCTATTTAACCTATAATTGTCCCTTTTTCCATCCTGTTCCCATTCCCATTTTTGGTTCAAAGCAAAAAAGATTAAGATACTTTTTGCTCAAAAGAGTGTACTGTGTGCCCAAATTTTGAGAAACATGTAATTATATTTCTCTTGCAGTGAAATGAGCTTACAAAAGAAATGGAGAGAATAATATGTTCTTATATGAATGAGAAACCACTCAAGTATAATAAGAGTTGCCAAAGCATCAGAATTTCAGTGTGGCCTAAGCCCATTTTCTGTCAAATTAGAACAGTTTAACTAAATTTATCACTGACTGTATAGTTTATGTTTGGCTTCTCTATGTACCTCAATATTGTTAAACTAAAACTAATATGTACATGTTTGGATCTTTACAAACCTAGGATCTGACTAGGCAATCAGTTGAAGAACTAGAGGATTATTAAAATAATGTTTTTGAGAATCAAGCTTTGTGAAACTAACAGAAATAGATATTTTGCCGGCATGTCAGGTGGGAATTTTGGGTAATTCATTGTATAAGTACTGAACCGTTAGAGTTTGAATCTGCCTAGGTTCAGCCTTCTTAGCCAACTTTTTGTTCTATAATTCCCCTTAACCTCCATGGGGGGATGGCACTTTCATTGGGTTTGGAGAATATGCTCCCTTTTTCCCTTTTTTTTCCTTTTTGAGGGTTTTGGGTTTTTGTATCTGGCAAGTGTCTAGAGTTTCTATCAGATAAATAACTTTATAAGTCAGTATTGTCAAGTATTGAATATATTGTTTTGTGAGAGCAGAGCCTGTAAACAAATGTAAAATAAGCCAGCTTGTGGCGCTTGCTGGCCTACATGCCCAAGTATCTACACAGTTGTAATGTGTCAAATGTAGTGTAGTGTCTGATTGGGTAGTGTAGGAAAAACCTTATTATGTAAACTATGTAAAAATACAATACTTGAAAAAAGATATGTATCTCAGTGGACTGAAACCAATTGTTAAGTAAAACATAAGCCATTTAGATTAAACTCCAAAACAAGTGGCCAGACTCACAAACATGGCACTTACCCCACAACACACAAAACACCATAGCATAACAGCAACAAACTCAACCAGATTCCAAATGTTGAAATGAACAATATTGGAACAAGGCCAGCCCAACCCAGTTTAACAACCACCTGTTATATTATATTAAAGAATAAGATTAATATATATCAATGAATAGGCTATAGCAACTACACTTGCTATTATAACTGCAGGGATTATACAACCACACAATGTAATATAAAAACAGCAGTAGTTTTTCACTATAATTATTATAGTTAACAAGGTTATAGGTGTATGTTAGTGTCACAGATACTGTTGTTGTTTCGATGGCTGTGAGAAACATTGGCAAAAATTGAGGCTGTTTTTCTGGTCAGCTTTCTCTGCCAGCCTATTTCTTTCATCATCTGCATGATACTGGACTGTTGGTGATAATCCCCCTTTACAATGCACACCACTCTTTATTGAACCTTTTCAAGTGTTTTAGTTTCTCCTTCTAATACAGAACCCTCACTGTACTGCAATATGCAATCTTGGGTCATAAGCAATCTCTTTGCATTGGTTGCAGGTGAGCAGCAGCAGAGTGACAACAAAGCAGTCCAATTGTTTTGCTTGCTTTCATGCATTGTGATGAAGTTAATGTGAATGTTGCAATCAAGATTTGATGTCAGTTCTACACCTACAGTACAGCTTGGTATTTTTTTGTAGTTTTAAACGGTTAATTGATAAAGAAAATCATGCACATAATATTATAATTTAGGATGTCATACTCATAAAGTTCTAGAGGTGACTGGACCCTGGTAATTCATAACTCAGACAGTTTAAAAATGGTAACTCTCTGCTTATAATTATTCAAAAAAAATCAATTTCTCCTAAGGTTTGATCTCAGTTTGAACAATTTAATCATTTGATCCAAACTCAGTGACATCTGACTCTAGATAGCACCCTTGTACCACTGACCCATACTACCTACAGAATTTTCCCCACAGAACAGTATGTACAGCCGCATCAATTGTGCTGTTCTGCTCTTAATCCTGCACCGATCTGCTATTTTCTTTAAAGAAAACAGACAGAAAATAACAATTCCACAATGACTCCAGTGTCAGCAGGAATAAATTTTGTAACAAGGGAAAAGCAGTCAAAGCAAAATTTACGACAGTTCTATGGCAGGACCTCCACTCTGGTTGGTACCTCGGATCTATGGAGTACTCTACACTTAACAGGCTGTCGTTCCCGAATCCTAGCAATTCGTTTCTGCTGCTACTATAAACCTACACTTTATGCAACACAATCAACAACAATCAAAAGCTCAGAATTAAGGCTCTCACCTTGCTAAGAAACGCTTCTTCTGCCATAATTTACAATAAAAAATATTTGGGAAAAATCACAAGATTGTCTATCTTCGGTTAGATGAATGTGAAATAAAATGAAACTGATTATCTTTTCCTTAGACAATCATTTTTGATTAGCCTTCTTGCTGATAATAGAGTTCACCAGGCACTACGTATGTCTCGAAAGCCGCGAATGGTCTTGTAACTTGTGATCCTGTCAAATTCCAAGCCTTTTACGTAACACATGAGCGACTTTGTCACAATGAATTTTTGAAACTTTTCAGTTTGTATTCCAGTGCAAGCAAATTTTCTGTTTCTTTACATAATTATCGAAAAGTTAATCTTACGAACAGAATGTCAACAAACAACTCAACTTCCGTTTTGCCTGAGTGTCCGCCATATTGTATGTACGACCGCGTTTTGTCTGGTAAGCGGCTTCACAATAAAAACTATTGACTACTTTGTAGAATACAGAACAAACGGCACTAGGAAAACTAACAGAAGATAAATATTTGACACAACGTTAACAATTTTTTGTAAAGTACTATATTTCAGCTGGCCAACCAGCCTTCTTCAGGTAATGAAGTACAAAATTGGCATGTTACAAATCTAAATTATTTATGACGGTTGTGAAATATGAGTAGCTTATTGACATATGCCAGTGAAGCAGAATTCAAATCAAAATGAACTAACGAATAGAGCAAAATAGTAAATGAAGGCAGTTTCTTAGCTTGTACTAATCATTAGATAGTTTAGTTGTTCATTCGAAAGTAAAAATAGTATGAACGATTTTAATTAATTTTATGACATTTTTTTTTCCTAAACCCTAAGTCAAGTTAACACCATCGTTGGTTTTCTTCCAAACTTGGCGCGCGGTTGTTAAACCAACTACAACACAGAGTTAAGATACTATGCATGCTATTGACTGGCCTCCATTAAACCCGTTATGCCTGTTTTAATCGTCGAACTTCACATGTGCCGAATCTAATACTAATGAGCAAATTCTATTGTTCTAGCTCATTTACATTAGATACGGGCACATGTGAAGTTCGACGTTTAAAACAGCTAGCGCTGAATTCAATCTGTAAAAGAAAACATTACTCAAGTGCAATTTTTTCAGGCTAAGCATGATAAAGCTATAAAGAAATCAACTGAATAAATTCATGATTTTTAAGCTATAACGCCAAAAAAATTAATTTTTCGGCAATTCCTCAGCCTCGGGATCTTCTTTCACGCATGTTCTTAAATTCCCATCGATTTTCAGCCTGAATTTCTTATAAAAAAAGATTATACTAAAAAAAGTTAGGTGTACGTATTTAGACACTAAACACCCCTTAGAAAGCAGCCCAATGGCCCATGGTTGAAAATCTAGAAGTTTAGTTTTTTGGGAATCTCCCATGTGAAATCGTCCCCAAGCTTGAAATGTCCGTAGACAGCAGTTTTCCTGAAGATTGGTCTTCGCAGTTTCAAATCCCTGAAGAAAAAAAGAATGAAAGTCGAAGTCAGTGAAAAAACGCATTTGTGTTTTATGTATCATTGAGCTAAAAACAAACAAGGGGGCGCTAAAGAAAAAAAACTTGACAAGTGCATATAAGAACGAACTACTAAAATACTGAAAACTTAATTTCAAAATAGTAACAGAAAAGAATTTTTGAAATAGGCTGTATTCTCGATTTTTTATACACAATTGAAGTTCAAGTTTTGTTGGTTCACGGCCGTGTTTTAAGAGGACTGGGTTTTGACGTCATCCTGACATCTCTTGATCAAAACATAGCAAGATGGACATGTATGAATCTAAGAATTTTGATTCAGAAGTAGATTCCAATTCCTCATACAGTTTTCAGTACTTTTGTACCTTTGTGTTAAGAAAATATTTCATTTGCTCAATAGTACAAGTCGGGAATGACGTCACAACCTAGTCCCCGAAAACGCGGTCGTGAACCAAGATGTCTGAAAGTTTTGCCTGTTTTAGAAACTGTAGAAATTTGACCAAATTTTGAAAATATTTTAGCAGAAGTACTTTAAATTGTATGTGAAATGAATAGTTGTAAGCGTTAAAAGCACTTTAAGGTAGTCTTTGTTTATTCTCGCATTATTTGCAAAATTGTTAAACAGTGACCGACGCATTTAGCCTCACCTCATGATAATACCGGGTCTCAGGTCAAAGTTGTTCTTGACAATCTCTAACAGCTCATCGTCGCTTCTTGCTCCCGTACCATAGCTAAAAACTGAAATTGCAAGCGGCTTGGCAACACCGATGGCATAGGAAACTTGCACCAACACTCGACGGCACAGTTTTGCTGCAACCAGTGACTTTGCAATATGGCGAGCTGCGTATGAGCCTGAACGGTCAACCTGCGCAGTGGGGAGAAAATGTTTGAAATTTTTAAGGGTTATTTGTATGACTAGTAGCTCTTAAAGAGAATTAAGTGTTGCATGATTATCGAGGCGTGGATAAAGTACCCCTATCAGGTACTAAATTGTTTGAACTGATATGCTGTGAATTCGATCAAAAACTGATTGTGTCCGCGAGTTGACAGCGACGCTTTCGTTGCATAATAAAGAAGTAAGAACCATAAAAGCAGGTTGCCTTGCTCTCGAAAGCTCGTCAGTGAAGCTCTCGAAAGCTTGATGAATGCTTCCTTGCTGTGAGTTTGACGCATTATTCAGGGTTTATTTAACCCCGGCCACTCGAGACGCGTCGGCAAATGTTCAACAAAGTTACGCAGGAGCAGCAATAAAAACTCTTACTTAAGATAAACAAATCTAAAGTTTTCTCAGTTCTTATACATTTGAATTGAAATTTTTTTTTTTTTTGACGACTGATCTTTTGAAATATCAGTAGCTAAGACTTTAAACGAGTAAACTGGACAGTCATTTGTAGTGCGTTGCTCTCGTTGATAAGTTGTAGGGCCACCATTTCCCATAAACTTCCAAAAAACCCTCGCTTCGAACCCCTCTCCCCCCTCCCCCAAACAAACTAACTAAACAACCATTTGTAGTGCTCTGCTCACAGTGATGTGTTGTGGGGCCACCATTTACCCTTAACTTCCCCAAAACCCCTCGCCTCCCAACACCCCACCCCCTCTCTCTTAC
>JAOBAT010080497.1:0-19579 GCA_026413305.1 Hydrozoanthus tunicans | reverse complement strand
TTTTAGAGCGCAAAGTTTGAGATTAACAGCCCCTCACTCTTAGCCCCACCTTCCGTAGATGATGATCAAATTTAAGAGGCTATTTGCGAATTTTTTTCGTTATCATCACCAATTCAAATAACTTTTAGTAAAACAGATATGCATGAGCAGCAAAAATGTTTAACTCGATTATTTTTAGTAAAATGTTTTTGTAGTGTTGTAATACACTTTTTTTTTCTAGCTGAAAGCGAAATTAAGTTAATAAATAAGGTAAGCCACTTGAACGCTCTAAAACTTCTATTTTTCAAAACATCTAGGAACTTTGTTTAAGAAAGAAATGAAAGTAGGAACGGTTTCTGTACTCGACGCAGGTTTGCAAAAAAATGCGTCCATTTATTTCAGAAAGGACTACACGGTGCAATTCTTCCATTACGTACAACACTGTTTGCATTGTGTAGCCGTACTTTAGTTTCTGGCTTGCAAGCAATCGAACTAGTAACGTGAATCAGCAGTTGATGATTTTTGAATTTACTGTTTTAGTATTTATTCAAAAAGAAACTCGTGTTACTGGGTGTGTAATATAAAGGTAACTTTTTGTAGCATTTTTAAGGTAAATATTCTGCCACCTGAACAATTTTGTCTATATATCGTTGTACCTCTTTAATAAGGTTGTCTTTAACTTGCACTTGGTTTGTAACGTTTTATAATAAAATTAAACTTGTTCTCTGTAGCCTTGTGTTCTCAGTAATCCTTTGATTAAAGAGTAAAGCCGTGGCTACACGGTGCAACATTGCCTGCAATGGGAGAATTTCACCATGTAGCCACCTTTGAAATTGTTGCACGCAACGTTGCGTGAAGTGGAAACAGATCCTACTCCTGCAACATTGCATGCAACGGTTTCACCGCGCGAAGGGTTTCAATTGCACACAACGTTGCATGCAATGTTGCACCTTGAAGCTATGCCTTAACAGATGGCGAGCGCAGTGTCCGCGCTATTAGCGCAAAAGACTTTATTCAAGGGCCCCGGCCAACAAAAATTGGTACAGGATTTAATGGATCCGAAATTAATTGTGGAGATGCACAGAGTTTGGGTATCCTGCTGATGAACAGTGACTGTTTTGTGTTTCTATTTCGGCAACATATGCAGATTTTCTGTACAATTAAATTTAAGTAACCTCAACCCCCCCCCCCCAACCCAACTTCAAAATTAACATATCCCTAAAAAATTGGGCCGAAATGTTGAAATTTTGAACAAAAAAAAAGTTTTTTGATCGGGTGGTTGTTGTTCTTAAGCTCAACTCCCTAGTACTTGTAGTTCAATGAAAATAGCTTTTGGTACTAATTCAGCGTGTACAACTAGGAATGGTTTCGGGTGCAAATCTTGCCTAAAGACTAAAGTCACGGTTCTCGTGTTTGTGTTCGTCACTGGCAGTGTTTTCCTTTAGAAAACACAGCAACCTAGCCAGTCTGGTGGCGTACACATTTGTCCCCCCCGTCATATCTTTGAAGAGATACGGAGTGAGGTGTCGGGTAGTTTGATTAATGTACGTCATCTTTGTCCCGTTTTCCCGCCCATCCGAGTGTTCGATCAGCCACCCAGAGCACAGATTCTCCGCCCGGTGATATTCAGACAGGGGAGGTAACGAGCTCAGTGTAATCGATCGATAAGCGATCATGAAGTGATCGCGTTTATCACCCGGTTTTCGCCTTGACACAAGCACAACCAGATCATCGGCTTTCGAATTCCCTCCAGCTTGAAGCTTTTCCATTACATAATGTACAATTTCATCTTCCCCATTGAATGCCTGCACCACTCGGGATTCTTTAATAAATGGATCCCATTCTTTTCTCCTCGGCTCGTCGCTTAGCAAAGCAAAACTGTCTTCAGGGGGGACATTAATATGGAACGTACACTTTGCGCACAAAAAATCGTCCACTTCCCGTTTAAAGAGAGTGACCCCCCTGTTCGTTGCGATTTCCTCCCATTCTGCCATTTGGTACAACTGCGTCAACGCGCGGATATTATTGTAGCACAGCAACTTACTGTTGGTTGGAGTCCATGGAATTGAGATCACAGGGCCGACTGATTTACGGATCTCTTGCCGCTCAAACCGAAGCCGTTTTCTCGCTAAAGCTTCGGTATTGCGGCGTTTTTCGTCTACACTTTCGCAGCAAAGTCGCGGTATTTTTGTGAGCTCGCCACTCTCATCTGGCACAACAAAGATGAAAAATGCGCTGTTTATGTGTCGCGCTTCACCTCCCACCTCGTAAGCCTCCACTCGGCATCCAACCTCCATTTCGTACTCGGACGTGTTGTTGACAATGGAGCGTATAATGATACGATCGCCGACTCGAGAGGGGCCGTGAAACTTCACCTGAAAGACAAAGCGTTAAACCAAAAGAGTGAGTACCAGCGATAGCACCGGAGGAGGTGCTTCCACCGCCCATGGTACAAAAGGGAAACATTAATGTCAAGACCAAATCTCTTAGCTGATACATTACTTGAACTAGAATCAATGCTTGTAGCGGTGTTTTGCCTTTTGTCTTGTCGTGTTGAATAAAGCTATTGCATTTTTTATATTACATCTACAGTAATGACTACGCATATCTTCTGACCCTTCGTTTCATTATTAAAAAGCTTGTGTCTCGTACCTCGTCCACAGCCCGGAGTTGCGGCTGCGCATGACAGAGTCTTGCCGCTGAGATGGTGCTCGCGGTCTCCATCCAAGACATGATCTGACCGCCAAAAGTCGACTTGTTGTGGTTCGCGTGCTGTGGTAACACAAGCTCCACGCTTTCAACCTGCAACGGATAAATTTTAAATCGATCTCCAGTTGCCTTGATGCATTAAAAAGAAATAGTCTTGCAACGTTTTTGTTACGGCATTTCCCCATAGTTATCCCCTTCATCCCTCATCATTACTCCTTTTTCCCTACCGGTACCTTGGCTTTTTTTTAGTGGGATGGGGGTGGGGGTCAGCTCTGGTGCTACTCTAGTCTTGACTGCAGTTTCCATCGTCGGTAGAATAACTGCATAGCTGGTTTCCCGACAATAATTCCGATTTCCATTGCAGCCTTGATCAGAGCAGGGACCGCGCGTCAAGGCTAGCAACAATAATGGTTGCATTGAAACTACGCTACTTTTTAACCGCACGTGCTCCTAGCAAGGCTAGTTAAAATAATGGTTGAAACTAAACTAAATTTAAACTTATGAAACTGTAAACAAAGACCACGTGCTAAGTACAAAAGAAATACGTCATATGAAGTTGTAAAACAATAAACGTTGGTTGACTATAGTCATAGAAATACTTAAACCAACGCGTGAGTTGTAAGAGATCGAACGCTTAGAGTCTTGCTTTGTGACAGTACTGATTTAACTATACTGGCCGTACCATTGTCGTGCTGGCTTTTACCCCAGACGTCAGCTCTGTTTCTAAGGAGTCCTCCAGTTGCCCGGCAGTCTTAGCAACCAGCTGAGCTGTTACAGCCTTCAAACTTGATGAGTACTCAATGCGCATGCGCCGGCGCTCGTTAGCCATGGAGTACTGAAACTTCTCTTCCATTGTGAAGGGAACAGACGGTTCGAGTTTGATCTTATGGCCATTCTTTCTCTGCGCCACGAAGGTGAAATAAGACTGACACACATTCCTTCTGGCGCCACCGGATATGACATCCTCCGCGAGTACAGTGACTCCTACCTCCATACTAGTGTTAAAAGCCCTGCAGGGGAAGCAAGTTAGAGCATTAGGCCCGTTTCTTACATTGTGTTACGGTCGGGCTAGACTACCTCACATCTGGCACGAGTTAAACGCGGGGGCTCGGTATAAATAGGGGTCTGGGCTCTAAGTAACTCATACCAAACATTTCAAATATGGCGCCCGTTGGATACTCTTGAATGCTGAAGCTGTATAAATGATCTTTTATAGCAAAATAAACAAACAAATTTGAATCAAGGAAAGTTCTTGGGTATTTTTTTTGTTTTTCCAAGTCAGCCAAAGAAATGTGTACATGTTGCGTTACTTTTCGAATCTTTGATTTTATTTCTGTTTTTAATCTTTTCCGTGCCTTATCTTTGAATTTTATGACCAATTTGCCACCTGTCCGTTTCGAGATTTGTGCCCCCAGCTCCCCTCCACCCCCCCTCCCCCTCCCCCCACTATCCTCCCGCCATCGCAGCAATGACAGCATGCAAGCACTAGCTATTTTTAGCAATACTGAAGTCGCCAAAAATGAAACTGTCAGTTTCTTAAAACTGTTAGCAAAGTTCTTGTTACCCATGGCCAGAGGAAGTAGCGTTACCATTTTGCCTTTGATCACTACAAATATCTTGATATAAACAGAGTGCGAATAATATTCGCCCGAAGTCTTTCACAGTACACACCGCGCGTACCGAGGTCAGTCCGAATGGCCGAGGGCAATCATTTTCCCGGACAGACCGAGCAAACGAGGTTATTAAGACATTTATTACATCACTTAAGACAATTATTACATCACTTAAGACATTTATTACTTCACTTCAGTTTTCGATCATTAAAAAAACAAACGAATATCACTGCACGTTGGTGTTAACGAGAAGTCGGTCCAACAACTCCCCGGTCCTGTATGGGAATTTATTGAATCGATTTTCGACCAATCAGCGCGCAGGATTTGACTATTGGCCCTAGAAGTTTGATTTGCGATGCAGTATGTTATTTATGATACCTTATCATGTTTAAAAAATGTTTACTACTTTGTGCTGCTTGCAATTGCGTTTTGTTTGATTATTTGTGCTATATTTAACTATTTTACTCGCCGTAATATTTACTCTGTACTATGCCAGTACGAGTTAAACATTGATTTTTTTCAAAGAGAGAACTGAACCTACTTCATGAAGACCTTTGGACTGTTCCATGCTTTCTAACCTAAGCTATAGCTTTACCTTACCTGTTCACCTTCGCTTTAACTATCACCACTTGCCCGACCAAGATTTGACTCTCAAACGAAAGGTCATCGGCTGAAGCTGTCACACACGACATGCCGGCGTGTTTCTCCGCCGCCAAACACGCCGCTATGTCCATCCATTTGAGAAGTTGCCCTCCACTCAGGGTGTTCTGGTTCGTTTGCCAACTCGTGTGCGAAGGAAGCACAAGTTGACTCATCTCGACTTCACTAGCGTTGCGATACGGTTCCATCACAAGTGCGATATTGGTCGAGGTTCGTGTTGTCGTCGAGAGTTTCAAAATATTGAACCACTTTGGCTCAAAATCGCTTAGTTCTGACTTCCGTCGATCAGTCAGAGTGATATATTTATATTAACACCTTTAGCATGTTAGTCGCGCAGATCTCCACGGCATGCGCAAGGTCTGATGTTAATACTGAAATACGGAGCAAGACCAGTGGGAACCGCGATGCTCTCAATTGAAAGACTTTTCTTTATATATTTTCATGCACCGTCGCTCTGTGATGCATATATCCCGCATATATATGCCTCGACGGGTTTTACGATCAGCGTTGATCATGCAGACAATAATCTCTCGTCTCCTACTTGTAAGCTGGAGTTTTGCCAAAATGCATAAGCCGTGCTCTTTTGTGCGGCCCAACCAGTTTTAATTGATTTCGAATTCAACCTTTTTATAATTTACACAAGCATCAAACAAAGGTTTCCAAATGTAAACAACATCTGCATTTTCAAATATTTTTTGAGATTTATACGCTTATAAGTTACGAGGTATGAAACCAAAAGACGTAGTTTTATTGCTGTAGTTTCCGTTTCAGGTGAGCGATCCTGACTGTTCTGCTATCACTGTTCAGTGGCTAGCATTTTTAGTTTTCAACTGAGACGAGTGTCAAAGAAATAAAAAATCAGTGCAGTGCTTTTAACGTGCGAGTCTATATCAGTTGTCCCGGCATAACCTTGTCCTTAGTACATATAGTATGTCTAAATTATATCAAAACATAAAATTACGAAGAAAATTAGTAGCCAGAGGCATGCTCAAGGGAACACCAGTTCAGCAACTCTACCTCTAACATGCAACGTGACAGTGGAGCGTCCCGAGTAAAGCTTAAATTAGTTGCGTATGCAAAGTCGAATCTAAATTGCAAACAATAATCTATTATCGGGACATTGATTAAGATGCTGGATAACTATGAGGAGGGAGGGGGGAGAACATGGCAATTATATCTCCCGGGGGGGTACTTCGGTGTCAAAAGGGAAGGGATGACCGTCGGAAAAGTCCCAAAAATACCCTAAAAAATACCAAGGGATAACAAATTTCCCCCAAAAAATACCTCTCGGTTTTAAAATTACCCTAAAAAATACCAAATTTCACTTGACTAGGGATCGGTGCAAAGTTTCTTGTGACGATATGCAGTGAATACAGGCGCGCGTATTAGAATGTCACGTTTGCTAAAACACGGGACTGCAAGCAGTCCAATAGGTTAGCGTTTTTTAACCCTAAAAAATACAAGGCTCTTGATTTACCACAGAACTTCTTTTAACAATCCCTAAAAAAATCAGGACAGACACGTTTAACCCCTAAAAAATACGACGGTCATACCTACCACCCCAGTATAGGGAGTACCCTCCCGGGATTAGGGCTAATCGCGTCTTTTGAGAACAAATTGATGCTCAAATCGCCAAAAAATCAAGAATTTTTACTGGTTTTTGTGGGGTTTGGTAGTGATAATGAAAATGTAGCTGATCTCTACCCGTGTTCAGTATTAAAAAGAAGTTTGGAACAATTTACGAAACCGGAAACCCCGGTCCGAGGCTTGGTTACACGGCCACAGAATGGTTTGTTTGGCGCGCTCACACGACTGCAATGGAATGTCGTGTGTGTTGCTGCTCGAATTCTCACGATCCAGTTCTGTTAGAGGATGGTAAGCCAGCTGTTTTAGGCCGTGGACCCTTAACAAGGATCACGGATAAGAAATGCTCTCGAGCTCAAAGTAAGTAAACCATACAAGTCCAAATCTCTCAAGATTTCGCTAGTTGTCCTGTTGTCAGTAATATATAATACAATACACAAAGATACCTACAATACTTCAACCACCTACTTTCACCCACCCCTACGGACAAAGTGCGCTACTGTTGAAATAATGTATCACTTGAGGAAAGTGAACTGTGGCAGAGAAGTCTTTTTCATTCGTTCAACCCAGTATTTATTTGTTCACTTGTTCATCCTGTAATTCACTCACTTGAACCCATTCATCATTCACCCAAATAGTTAAGCAAAAGGGGTACGTTGTCCTAAAATTGATTTGGACGTTAAGGGCTTAAACCCCCTCCCTCCCCCCTGAACATCCACTATTGTTATGGTCTTTTATTATGTATATTAAATTTAATTGCTTACACAACAATTTTCTTTGTCTTTGCAAGCAAGGTGCGAAATTGAAATAATGTTGATCACAATTGTCACCTCGGACACTGGCTCCAACTTAGACACAGACCTTGAGATATTAATGGTTACATTGATTCAACTTTTAATCATGCTGACTCAATTCCTTCAATTAACGACTAGCGTTTCCGTATTTTAAAGCATTTTTCATTAATAATGCCTGCTGACAACCACCGGACCCCCCCCCCACCCCACCCTTATCATCCAATGGATGCCTCAAAGCAGTGCCAAATCAATTCTGGACACTCCCTTAGTTGTTAAGCTGTTCGCGTTTTCAACTAATCACTTATCCATCATATTCTTGTCCATATTTTACAAGACCCTTCTTATATACTGTTATATCAGTCCTCAAATTCCTCCATCCATGGTTTGCAAATAATATTTTACAAGTGAATATAATGTTTTTCTTCAGTTTACCATGTTACACAGAGCACTGCAGTCTCTTATTTAACAAATTTTCTGGTTTTTCAGTCAAGGTCACTGCAAACTACTCCAAGAAGGAAGTCTTGCTGGAACAGGTACTTTCAATTGATAACAGTTATACATAACTTTTGAATTCTGTGTGTTTAAGTAACCTTAATTCCCACAAGTTTCAAAAGTGTGGGAAATTTTCTTTTTTCTTTCCTTTGTTTCTTTTGGCCTCCTGTCTGACTGGTTAATCACTTTTTACATTGACATATAATCATTTCTACACTACATGTATACTCCTTGCACACTTCATTTAGGCGAAGGACTAGCTAAGTATCCAAAACATCAACATGCAGTTGTACATAGGTTATCTTATAATTATTTTTTTGTTATTTTCTAATAGCTTGGAAACAATCCTTCTATGGTTGGAAAGAAAGAACTTGGCCCAAATGAAACAGTTGCTCTTGGACCAGGAGGAAATTTTTCACTCCTTCGTAACAAACATCATTACTTTATACATTTCACAAACTCCCCATCATCATCAGATCAAAGTTCTTTGTCAACAAAAATCAGTCCAAGAAAAAGAAAGTTAAGCAACCTCAGCTCATCTGATGATGAGGATAATCATCAATGTCTTGATGATGTTGACTTTGAGGAAGTGAGGAAGGAGTTTGGTGATGATATGGTTCATGAATTGCAGGGACAAATTGGATCAGGTTCAAAAAGCAATTCTCAGCATAAGACAAAGAAAATGAAAAGGTCATTGAGTGACACTGCTGAAAGATTGTCTGAAATAGAAAGCAAAACAGACAGTAAAACTAAATTGATGCACCAGACAAAGAAAACAACTGAAATGAGTGATTCTGAAGAAGAACAAGATCTTAATAAAGAAAGTGAACAAGTTTTAAAAAGTACTGGCAGTTTTGAAATCTCTGCATCAAAATCCGGCCCTTCAGAATCTTGTAGCTCAAGCAGATGGGAGTCTTTTGAAGGGAACAAATTATTGGTGTTCACATCAAAGGGAGTCTTTGCGAGAAGCAAGGTAGAACAAACATTCTTTCAGTTCCAGTTTGTTTATTTGTTTCACCACATTTTACAAAATGTTTAATATATACTTTAAAATTACCTCACAAAATTGCTGATTTTAAATTATATTAATTATAATGTGGCAAGGAAGCCCAAGAGAAACCAAAACACAGCTTATAGAGTTTGGGATTCCCTGTGATGATTACTACAGTCTTTGATTTTGTCATTGTGTTACATAATGCTGGAACTATGATCGATTAATAGAGGGGGTACCCTAAGGTTCCTGTCCCCTCCCCCTCAATGACACCACCAACCATCCTTTCAGCTCTGCAGTAACTACATGGTACCAGTAGCTGCTGCATACAGTCAACTTGCAAGATTTGCCAGAACACAAGGACAAAATGTTTACTGGTTTTGTTTCAGACAAAAGTTACCTGTCTGATAAAGTAGGTGACTGTAATTGTTGCATAAATTTAATTGAATTCTGTTTCGTAACAAAGGATTTTGAAACTAGAGATACATTGAAATAAATGGAGATCACCACAGCCTTGATCTGCTGACTGCAGAACTCTCCTTGTAGGTTGCAGCATTTGATCTTGACGGAACAATAATTACTACAAAGTCGGGGAAAGTTTTTCCAACTTCCACTACAGATTGGAGGTATGATTTGACAAGCATTTACTTCACAGAAACAGCTAGTTTATATATAATATTGTGGACTTATAGAGGCTACAGTATATAAATAAATATTATATCAGTGTTTTCCCTAGATGTGGCATTGGACACTCAGTGTTTTCCCTAGACCAGGCATTGGAAAAACATAAGTAGGTGTTGCAAAAAACCTTTTTATTATCAACTCCACCTTAGAGTCTTTTTTTTTCAAACAAATATATGAAAAGACAAAAAAGTAGGCATCGCAAACTGCAGAGTTGCCATAGGATGCGACGGCCGACGGCTTATTTTGAAAATACTGTATGTGTATTTATCAGTATAAAACAATGTATATATTGATGTGTTTCAGGTTGTTGATGCCACTAGCTGTTAGCAAAGTGAAAAAACTCTCGAATGAAGGTTACAAAGTATGAGCTATTTCCAGGGGCCCCTCTTACATATTTTGATGATGGGGAGGGGTGTGTGTGTGTGCACCAGAGGCTTTTTTAGGGGGTCTAATTCATGGAAATTGCCAGAATTTTTTGGGTCAGGAAAAAGATGCTGGGATTTTTTGGGGATGATGTAATTTTCTTCATCTCAAATCAACAATAACATATTAAGCACAATTTACTGGGTATACTATGTATGTTTACTGGTAAGCAAATTCTAAAGTTAAATTTTTTGGGATATGAAATATAAGTGTCCTCAGCCAGAACACCTCCCTCCCCCCCACTTCCTCACCCCCTCATAAAAAAATATATGAGTGGGTCCACTGGGTAACAATTATTCAGTCTTTGTAATGTTAAGTGATTGCTTCTTTTTAGTCCTGTTAACCATTAGCCCAAAACATGATAAGTGTTACATTCGTATTAGTTATTCAATGTAGCTAGGGCTAATTAATTTCTCACAAACAGTTTTGGTGAAATTGTTTTTATCTTCTAGGTTTGTTTTGTTTAATAAACTCCTGTTTCGTTACTTCTTTATAATGATGCATGTTTTGTGTTGCCATATACAGTGCCTGTCTGTCTGCTTTTATGTACAATTAAGGTACTAAAGTCATTTTTTGTTCATCTGTTGTCAACAGATAGTAATATTTTCAAACCAGGTAAGTATTATTTTGTTTAAATTTAAGTTTTGCACACACAATTCTGTATCTGAACATGCTTCACTACATGAAATAGTATAATGATGTTATGATCATGATTATGTTAGAATCTCTTTCTAGATCTTTTTTAGTTACTATAGAAGTCTGAAGTTTTCGGATGAAATCTAGTAACTGAAAAAAAAAGTCTAGAAAGAGGCTCAAACAGTTTTGATTAACAAAGGATTATAAATGAATTCTTGGCCAGCTTCATTGTTTGTACTATAGTACAAGATTAGTAATCCTTAAGTATATGATTATGTTAGCTTAAATATATTAAGGTTATGCTAAACTGTACTTTGCATGATACTTGAATGTCAATCTAATTATCTGTCAGAAGAATTCCTTGCCACAATGGTACAAATGATCCTTTTAAAACTACACAAAAATATTTTTTATTAGAATGTCTGTACAAAAATGTTAAAGTACTCTAGATCTACTATCTTGCCCTTCGTAACTGCTAGATTGTTTTTTCGAGCACTTATTTCTAGCTGTCAACATGAAGCTTTTGGGCTATTTTGATAGTCAAACCATTATTTGAGCCAATACCAAATGAAATTGTCAATTGTATGAAGGTAACATCAAAATGATGCAAATTATATGTTAATGTAAATTTATGTGCAGTTTGATTTGTTTTTTTTGACATTAATATGTTTTTCAGATTTTCATTTCAGAAGAAGCTTATTTATAGATACTGTAAGATCACATGATGTCCTTAAATTAGCTGCCTTATTTGTGTGTTTTACTTGTAGTACGGAATTGGAAAGAAGAAAGTCACTGTTCCAGACTTTAAGAAAAAGCTAGAAAGCATTGTCGAGAAGCTAGAAACACCAGTTCAGGTAAAACATCTTGTTAACATGTGCTTTTAAAGTTTGATGTCAAAATAAACATTGTTTTCAGTCTGTGTCATTACCAGAGAAAATTGGACCAAACCAATAGATCAAGGTTGGTCGGCTCTCTGCATCTTATCGTGGTTTGAAACTCTCCAAAAAAAAAAAGTGACATTAAAAATCTTTGCTCCCACAATACAAAGACCCCTTATTTTGAGGTTGTGAGCTTAAACTCTTTGCTTTATTATTGTAATTATTCTGGGATCACAAAAATTTGCGACCTCATACATACTGAAGTGCTTTTGCAATTTTTTGGTCATTTTTGGACTCTTTTGGACACTTAAAATTTGTATAACCGCAATTTTCCTCAAATTTTCCTCAAGCCCAGTAGATGGTTACTAAATTTCCAAAGAGTTTGGCTTTTCAAAAGCTTAAGCAACGTGAGGCTTGCAAGTATTACATACCTTATTTCATTGTTGCCTTATTGTAATGTCATGGTTTCCGGCCACATTCAGTCCATTTCATGTTTGCGGAGTACCTTAATTTTCGAAGGGTTTGATAAGGAATTTTGTATGTATAACAGAAAATTTTGCAAAGCACAAACTTTGTATTGCACTAAGCTACACACGAAGAGAAAGAAAGTGATTACTTTCTTATTTACTTATTGACTTTTACTGTAGGCTTTCATATCCTCTGGAACAGGGATATACCGAAAGCCTGTAACTGGTATGTGGAAACATTTGGTTTCAAAGGTAAGTTAAGATATATTGTAATCATTTCAGCAGCTTACTAGAAAATCTTGCATGACGGAAAGTCCCCAGCTTAAATCCTCAAGAGCATCTTTTCATCTTTGTTTTTTTTCTATAAAAGATTATTTCCCCTTTTCTCATCACAGAATGAACTATTTTGTATGAATTATTGTCAGGAGAAGTTGGATGTTGATCATTAACTAGGGCTTATTGTTAGTTCTGAGCTGTATTAGCTCGTTACATCAGGTTATTCTTATTTTGTGCTTACAGGCAAACGAAGGTGTCAGTGTGGATCTCGGTGATAGTTTTTATGTAGGAGGTCAGAGGTCATTTGCTCTTAGTTTTTTTAAGTAGAAGATTAACTGCATTAAACAAGTTACATTTTGAAATTAATCAAAAATAATTTTGATTTAAATTACTAGTTTTGACAAGATTATTTGTTATACAAACAACAAAAAAGTAAATTGAAATACTTTTGCCGAACATCTTCAACTCATGGCTGATGCACTTATATTTGGTTGGTGTTTACCATGCACTATAAGCTGTACAAACCAAACCAAGGTTTTCAAATAAAATTTTATCACTTAGTGTTACTTTGAGATTTTTACTGCATTGCAACATTGTTTATGATTTTTTTAGCAGTGCTACTTACAAACAGCATGCAAACTTACTGATTCATATTAGAATTTCGCCAGTTGATTTTTAAGATTGCCTTGCTGGTAAAATCATTGTCACAACCCAGGATACAACCACTCTGCACACTTTTTGACCATAGTTTCATTGCAGCTGCATCCCCACACTGGATAATCCTTCCTGATACAATTAAATCTACCAACAATGTAGCCCTTTTTAAGAAACTCCCTAAGACCCATTTTTTTAAAATATCTAATTAACTAATTTATAGTTTAAGCCCATTTTATATCCAATTACTTTAATTTAGTATTAATTATTTATAGTAATAATATTATAGTCGTTTGTTTCCTGTACACTTAAAACATATGATCTCTGTAAAGCGCATGAGAGCATCTCCTTTTAATTAATTTCCAGCTATGACTATATTACAGTAGATTATTGAAAGTATTTGTTATTATTATTTTAATGTTTGTGTGTGATCATACTGGTGTCCAGTCAATGCCACTGAGGTAGACATCTAACTTTTCTGTCTTGTAGATGCCGCAGGGCGACCAGCAGACTGGGCCCCAAAGAAGAAGAAAGACTTCTCCTGCAGTGATAGAACAGTATGATAAAGTTTTGTTCAAAAAAAATATATCGTTTCCAGTTGCATACTTACATCTCAGGACTTTGCTAGCATAGTTCAAGGGATTCTACTTAAAATGAGATATATAAGATGTTTCCTCCTTATTACAGCTTTAAAACAAGTTTTAGTTTGAGTTTTGAACACTTTATTGTTCGTTTTTAAATTTTGGATGACAAAACTAATAGCATACATACTGCATCTTTCTGTCTTGAAATGACGTCATAAAGTCATTAAAAGGTCATGTTTTGTGTTCTCCCTATGTAGCTGAGCTAATTGGTAAATCTGCCCTTACCAGAAAGACGTAGAAAAAAGTCTCTTATTACCTAAGTTGGGTACTTTACAAACAGTTCTCAAAATAAAAAGTTTTATTACAGTTTCAGGGTATGGAAATATTTCTACTGCTATTGGCTTAACCCTTTCAGTTCCTGTTCTGTACACAAATTTGATCAATTCTCATTACCAAATGTCTTGTTTTAGTATGTGCTGTGTAAGGAGAAGTTAGAAGTTGATAGCTAGGTTAAGATGGACATCTCAAACTCCTTTTAACCATCCGTCCTAAATTGTCAGAATGTTAGAACCTTGAAACGTTTATAGCTGGAAAGTGCCAAATTGCGCTCTTAAATTAATGTGTTAATTTTTCCTTTCGACACTTTCTGATTTAAAGTTTTCTTGCCGTCTATGTCAGTTTGCAGCAAACGTAGGAATAAAGTTTTACACACCAGAAGAATTTTTCCTTGACCAAAAACCGGCACCCTTCTACTGGCCTGAATTTAATCCGGTAAGAACATTTTGCCATCAGTCATAATTCTTTTTCTCTATTGGAAGTTTGGGAAGTGCTTAAGCTGCCAGACTGTGACACCAAGACTCTTGCACTTAAGAACTAGTTTTCAAAACTTCCAATCAGTGATGTTGAATATAGCGTTTGAATTAAGTTTTGAATGTTACCACTTTAAAAATTTAGAATTAGTTTTTTCAAAACTGCACAGTCGCGGGGCGATGAGTTTGCGATGAGTTTTTTTCCAAGTTAAGTTTTGTGAATAAAAAACGATTAAAATGTTCTTCTTTAAGGAAGTGAAGATTGTCCGCTAATTTCTTGTCACGTCTCTTCAGAGGCTAAGTTTCAACTGAAGGTGACGAGCGCCTGGACTGGCCCTTTTAAAACACGGAACCTTGTTTAACTTTAACATCATTTTCCATTGTTCATAGCGAGAGCTCCCCCGTGATGTTTCTCTCTGTGTCCCACAAACCGCCAGTCTTACGTCAGACGTCAAAGAGGTGATTGTCATGGTCGGCGCTCCAGGCTGTGAGTTGAGTTTAGCGCTTTTGAGTTTATGTTCGAAAACCCGAAAGACCCAGAAATTTTCAGTTTGAAATAAAAATTAATGCAGCTGAAACAGGACCGTAGCAAGCCTTGGAAAACTTGGGGGGGGGTCACAATTGAGCACGAAAGGCGCCTTTCTTCTAGGAGAGTATACAAAACGCAAACAAATTTTTTGGGCATCTTGAATGACTACTGATCTGTATTATTGTTTTTCGTCTGATTCAGGCCCTTTTTTCCCCAACTAAGCCCGCTTGGAGTTGGTAAAAATATTTCTTGACTGATGGACCAGTCGTATACGCTGTCATGGTTGATAACTATTAATTTCTCCAAAGCAGTTGTAGCCACTAAATTTGAGGAAAAAAACTGGGGGGGAGAGGGATGGGTTGGGGCACGCCCCTTTGAAACCGTGTTATTTGCTAACCATCCTGTTTTTTCAATTATCTTTTGATTAGCGGGCAAGTCAACATTCGTCAAGAAACATCTTATGCCACATGGGTACGAGCAGGTGAACAGGGTAAGTACACTATATGGGTATGGTAACCTTTGGATGAGTTTTGAGCCAAATTAACCAAACAAAGCCATTGATGATCTTTCTACCTCGAGAAACATCAGCAGCCCAGTTTTGGCTTCTATACATCCAAAGGTTATGGATTGGCAGCAGGTTTTAAGAAAAATGCAACTTTGTCGGAACTACTCGTGACGTCAGCATCTTAAAACTTTTAATGTTATAAAACACCTCAAGAACATAAAAGATTTTGACAATTTTTTTTACACCGATATCTCTCATTTAGAAAAGTCTATCAACTGAAGAAATGAAGTTTTTCACTTATATGCACTTTAAAGTCGAGGAAACTCGGGGCTACATTGCCGTAGTTTTTGACTTGTTAAAACTGTAAACAACTATAGGTACTTCAAAACGTGTTTGATACTTACCATTCTACTATGATTTCAAGGACCTCATGGGCACGTGGCAGAAGTGTGTTTCAGCCTGCAAGTCGGCTCTGTCAAGGGGCAAAAGTGTTGTTGTCGACAATACGAGCCCGGACAAAGAATCTAGGAAACGGTACGTAATCCAATCATTTCATATCTTAGTAATTCCATCAAGACAAACTGTTAAATTGAGTATCGTCTAACATAATTGAGCTCGGAAAATTGTTTGCGGTTTGTTGTAAAAATACGGTTTTATTGTTGTCGCGGACCTTGTCTCAGTTGAAAGCGTAAGAATACTTGATGCTCAGCTTGTTGAATACGTTTGGGAAGACAAGCACGTCACCAAGAAATTCAACCAATCACGCAACCCTCTCCACTTATTGGCGGGAAAAATTCGCGCTAAAACAACGCCCGTACTTGGCGCATGTGCAGTACTTTTTAAACCTCTCTCGATAGATAAATTATCTATCAAGAACCACTTTTCTCGTTATAAATTTAGCTATTTAATAAATGTTTTTTTCCCACAAGCTGGTCACACTCAACAAAAGTTAAGAACTTTTATCAGTAATGAAATGCAGCGAGGAAAGTGGGATTAAAAACATACAAGCAGATGCTGGATGTATTGGCAGAAGCTGTGAAGCAAACTTATTAAAAAAGTTAATTTACATTCGTAGGAGACAACATGTTTTATAACATTATTAGTAATTTTGATCAGAAAGATAATTTTTTATACCATTTTTCAAGTAAACGAGATTTTCAGCATGCCAAGCTGCTCACATTGTTTTCGTGTTTAGGTACGTAGACGGCGCCGTTCAAGCCAACGTACCAGTCCGCTGTTTTCTTATGAATGTTTCCTTCGAGCATGCGCAGCATAACAACAGGGTATGGAATCGTTTATTAGATAAATTATGTTGGTAAGAGAACACTTAAATTTCTAATTTTTTCTTATTTCGAACTAGAAATGCCATAACACTATTTCACCACTTGCGTCTTTGTAAACCGAACACACATGTGGTTAGAGCACCAGCCTACTGAATGTTGGATAAACAGCCATTAATAATAAATCTAGTACTCTTTAAATTAGGCATAAGGAAACAAAGCTTTACGAAAAAATCGACTTTGTGTGATGAAACTAAATGGACAGGGTAGTTCAAAGAATTGAAAAACTATCTAAGTAGTTTATTAGATTTTCTGGTCTCCCTGTGTAGGTTCGTGAGATGGTCACCACTGATAAAAACTACCAGCATGTTGGTAGGATCGCTTTCATGAAGTACAGGTGAGTTTCTGTGAGTTGTTCGCGACAGTTGAAAACTACCAGCTAGAGTTGAATTGCCTTCATGAAGTACAGGTGAGTAGCAGTGAGATCTTCATCACAGATGAAAACTACTCCAGCGACAGGTAGGTTGCCCTCATGAGGTACTGGTGAGTTTCAGTGAGATATTTTATAATCACAAATGAAAGCACCAGCTAAGGGTAGAATCGCCTCCATGAGGTACAAGTAAGGATAACAGTATAGTATTGATCAAATGATATGTTCAAATTGATACAAAACATATAGATATTAAGTCATTTAATTTTCATATTAACTGAATGATTTGTAAGAAATAGTATGGTTTCTTGGTCCAACTTGTTGCCGGCAGATTGTATTGTTTTTTGTTGATGAATCTGTTATGAATTAGCTTTTTTTCATGAGTTAGTTAAAGCTCTTTTGAAGAAAAAAACGGGAAGCACATTCAAGAGGTTGAAACGGGACATTTTTTTGTGTAGATCTTCATTTGTGGAACCAAATCTCGCGGAAGGCTTCCAGAGTATCCTGAAAATCAACTTTGTACCAACTTTTGAAGAGCACTGGGTAAAGGAGCTGTATTACCAATACACTGCTGGATAGTTTGAAGGTGCTGCGGTTTATTTACTTTCAGGAAAAGAACTTTACTTACCGCTCATGTTTGCAATCCTTCTTTATACAGACTATGTTGCAAATGCATGCTTTAATGTAACTTATCGAGATTGAGTTGGTTCAGGATGAGAGGATATAACTGAAGCTCATGTAAAAGTTGAAAGGTTCGTAGAGATTTTTCTAGAACACAAAGTTCCGGATTTTGCTAACAATATAAATTATTGTCAACTGAAATAGAGCCCTTTCAAGCTGTTGCAAAGTTCAAAAAAAGGGGAATGAAAACTAGTTGCAAAGTTTCAACTGATGTTTTATAAGACTAAAAAGGTTCAGTCTAACGTCAAACAATTCAACTTGGTCGTTAAAAGGGTTTGATATGCCCGCGCGCCGCCATTTTGAAATGCGATGTGCTTCGGTTACAGACAGTGCCGGTCTCCACTTTCGTTCACGTCACGTCACGTTTCAAAATGGCGGCTCATGGAAAATTCAAACCTTGGAGTTAATCAACATGAAATGCTTAGCGTTAGATTTATGCACAGGAGTATCAAACTTTAGCTGCTGAAATGGACGTTGACTTAAAAGAGTTTTATTTGAGACGAAGAATGTTACACAACCGAAGGGTTTTTCGACTTTCGCTGTTGGATAATGACCCCGCCAATGGCTTTAAATCTCTGATGCTCTATCCGTGTCAGGCATTTTTAAAACAGGCATTGCACAGTGGTTTTCAAATCTCGGCTATCGTCACATTCATTGACCAGTTTTCATCTGAATATGTTTGTATTTCAATATCAGTGGTACAAAGTAAGCGTTCTCTTAATAAAAGCCCCACATACAATGTTTTCCCTGGACGGGAAAGTAAGTGTTTGAAAAACATAAGTAGGCGTTGCAAAAAACTTTTTATTATCCACTCCGCCTTAGAGTTTTTCTTTTTCAAACAAATATTTGAAAAGGCAAAAAAGTAGGCGTCGCAAACTGCATAGTTGCCGTAGGATGCGACGGCCGACGGCTTCTTTTGAAAACACTGCCATGTTGCCCTATTTTCCGACCATTTATTCCAGTCTTCTCCCTAAACCTTGTCATAAGGCAGCCAGAATGCCAGTCTTTGCTATCCCAACACCATTTAACACCAAGCTGTTTCCAATTCTGGTTGAGTAGGTTTCTTTGTTGTTCATCATTATACTGAAGATGCATCACGTGCTGTGGTAAAGAAACAATGAAACCATATCAACACAGGTTTCCGGTACTGTAATTACGAAAATTTCGGGACTATTAAAATTTTGGTTCCTACTGAAAGTGACTAATTGAATAAGATAAGGAACTATCAATCTATTTAACAAGTACCCTCCATGTTTTCCCATCCATTCATTTGTATTTACCTACCACGACAAGCTCCTCGATAAGCGACAGTGAGACGCATTCGGATCTTGCAGGCCCGGTTCTTCAGAACACACTCGTTACTGTACGTTTTTCCATCTGATCCACAAACGGGTTTGTAGATGCTGGTGCAAATCTGTTGACATGGCTTCGGAATATCTGAAATTCGGTCATGTGACGTTGAATAATAAAAAAAAATGATTAAAACTGATATAGGTGCTTCAAATCTGTTTAGCAATTATTCAAATCTACTCATTCATTCCTCTCCTGTAGACTTTTGTGCATTTTTGATAGGTATGTGTTTGGTATAGCTGAAAGTAAGTAACTCAACCTTAAATCAAAAGATAATTTACATTACTAAACTTACTATTAAATTTGGGAACTGCCAATCTCCAAATTGATATCTTGCCATATCTAAAATTCTCCTGATCCGCAAAGAGGTTTTGTTGTGTTTCCGGAGTTTCTAAAATTCTGAACCGTCTTGTCAAACGGACGTTCTCAAAGGCGAGTGAAGTAACCAGGATTTTTGTAGCTACTGCGCTTGCGCTACTAGCTATATTGTTATGGGGTGCGATGTCTGAGTGTCCACTTTTTTCGGGATTGCTTCGGAGTCGCCTTCGGAAACACGAAGGACTTTTGGTCG
>JAOBAT010080486.1:0-19579 GCA_026413305.1 Hydrozoanthus tunicans | reverse complement strand
AATCATAGAACTCAAGAACAAAAGCAAAGAATACCTTTTAACTTTCAATGTTCCCCACATGGAATTTTTCTTAAATTCAAAAACAGAAATGTTTTAACTAAGAAGGATTGAATGAGTGTACTGAAAATAAATACATGACCTTACTCATGAAGATACGGTCAATTTTTAAAGCTTAGCCAATCAGATCAACAGTTTAACAATATTGCAATTAGCATCTTTTTGCATTCCATTGCCGTTGACCTGCCTAGTTCTTACTCGGACCGCTACTTAAATAAGGTCTATACAAGATAATAGTACATCACTCAATGGAAACTTTGTAGTTTATAGCATTTATCAAATGTCCAAGTATCTGAAATGCAAGTTGCAATCCATAAAGTAGTTCAGTATTGGTTTGTTAAAACTTTGTTCTTATTTTGTGGGCGTTTTCAGCCTCAATGTTTTTATAAAGTTTACTCTTTAAAAAAAAGCAGTGTAACGATCGAAACATCAGGACCTTATACAGATCCGCCCGAAACATAAATATGCATTTAATTTTACTTTATTGCCTGCAGACAAACTCCAAAAGCCCGCTTGTTGAAGTGATTTGCGATATCGATTATTTAGATTGCGTCATGTGCGAGACCATGAGGCTCTATCCACCGAGTTTTATGTTCCAGCGGCATTGCACAGAAAACTGTACATTCAATGGCGTACACTTCCCCGAGGGGGCTACTATTACAGTGCCTGTATTTGCCTTGCATCGAGACCCAAGCGTTTGGCAAAATGAGGAGAAATTCGACCCTGAAAGGTGTGATGATAGTGATGATGATGATAATAATAAAAGTAAAAATAATAATAATGATAATAATAATAATAATAATAGTAATAATAACAATAAAAATAAGAATAAGAATAATAGTAGTAATAATAATGATGATGACGATGATAATGATAATAGTGAAAATGATGATAATAATAACAGTAATAAATTAAAGAATAATAAAAAAGAATAAGAATAATAGTAATAATATTGATGATGATAATTATAATAATGATAATAATAGTAATAATAACAACAAGAATAAGAATAAAGGTAATAATAGTGATGATGATGATGATAATGATAATAGTGAAAATGATGATAATAATAATAATAACCATAATAAAAATATAATAATAATAACTTTATTGACATTATTATAAAACCTAATTATAAAAAGTACATTCAAGCTTAAAAAAGGGATTACAAGAACCTAAAAACTATCTAAAAAGTCTAAGTTTACAACATCGAATAAAAAAAAATAATAATAAAAAGAAAATAAAAAGAAATAACGATAAGAATAGGAATAAGAATAATAGTAATAATAATGATGATGATAATTATAATAAAGATAATAAGGGAAAAGATCAAAACAATGGTACTTCCTAGGAAACTCACCGCAGTGTTAAGAATAACTATCATGAATTTAAATCAAGGTTGAATAACGCGAGCCTCGGCATATTTCGAGATAGTTGACCGAGCCTTTTGTTTGCGGGGCTTGTTGTTTGTTGTGGATCAGTGAGCAGCCTCCGGCGAAGCAGCTGAATTGTTTTAAAAATATATTCATACTTTGATGGCCTGCTGTTCAGGAGAGGAAAAAAATAGTCATGATAAGGGAAAAGGTCAAAACAACGGTAATTCCTAGGAACCCAATTTAGGGGGTGGGGTATTATGTGCCGCCACCCACCACCTTTTTTCAAAAATGCTGAATTTCAGAAGCAAATATCACGTTCAATAAAATAGATATTGACAAAGTAACGCTTTCTTTGTGGAGAGAGGAGTCGATAATACAATAAAAACCAATACTCCCAGTCAGGGTTTGAGAAATTGAGCTCTGAAAAAGTGGGGAGGAGTGGGGTAGGGGTTATGTGCCGCCACTCACCACCTCCCCCGACAAAATTGGGTACCTTAAAAATGCCATTGTTTTGACTTCTTCCCTAATATTAATAATAATAATAATAACAACAACAATAATAATAATAATAATAAAAATGATAATAATAATGACAATGATAATAGTAATAACAATTTTAGTTTATTCATTCTATGTTATACACTTACTGTATGGTCCCCCAGGGAAACAGTTAGTTTTATTATCCCGAGAGTCTCGATGCTTCCCGAAACGAAGTCGAGGGAAAAATCAGAACTCAAGGGGAAAAAAACTAAGCTGTCTCCCGAGGGACTATACATCAAGTGCTTTGTTGTATATTAGACTTTTCCCTTTTATTGAGACTTTTTTCAGTGTTGTGTTCGGCGCGAGGGAAACAACTGCGCAATTATTTCCTGGTCGGAATACATTTGAATTTGATCAGGGGCACGTGTTCAAGAAACAACCAATCACAGTTCTCATTTTAATGAGTGAAAGTCTAGATGATATAAAAATAGATATTATATAGTTGAATTGTTAGATTTAGAGCCTTCTGGGTCACGTTCGACGCCCCAGGCTGGCTAGATAGAGATCCACATGGCACCCATTCTTCTGTCTTATAGTAACAGTAATGATAATGATAATAATAATATTAATATTAATATCAAAAATAATTGAAGAAGTAATTGATTCACAAGTTGAAGACTCAGAAAAAATTCTGAGTCACTGACGGGAATTGAACCCAGTGAACCAATCATTTTTTTATCTTAATAAGCAAGATTCAAACTAACATTTGATAATCAAAAATAATAATAATTATTATTATTGTAATTATAATAATTGTAATAATAACAACAATGATGATATACAACAATAGTAAGTGATAACAACAACAAAACATGAACAAAGGCGCTGATAATGAGAATTATTATCTAGGGTTTTCAAAACGCTTTATACAGTGATGGTTCAATTTTTCACATCTCACTGAAAATTGAAAGCAACCTAAGAAAATCAATAGCAAGAAGAACTGAAACAAAATTACCTTTTCAGTGCATTTTAAGAAACGCTGTCAAACAACCTCACACAACCTTCAACAAAGAACAACCCTCTAGACTATCCTAGACGACCTTGCACTTTTACTGCAAGGCTTCGCGAAACAGTACATGAACAAAGATTAAACAAGATGAATAAAAATGGTATTTACTCAATTTGATAAATACAACGCGCGATATTCATGCAAAAACTTTTTTTTCTCTATACAACAGGTTTCGCGGTCCTGCCTTAAACATGCGTCACCCGTACCAGTTTCTCCCATTCGGGGCTGGGCCGCGTCGCTGCCTGGGGACGAATCTAGCCCTCTTAATGGTGAAAGTGACATTAGTAAACATTCTACGGAAATTCAAGTTTGTTCGTTCACCCAGAACTCAAGTTCCTTTAACGTTACAGGCAGGAGCCACACTGACTACAAGGAATGGAATACATCTTGGCGTAGAAAGGATAAAATAGTTTCCACTGTATGGAAGGAAGTGCATTGGTGGGAACGTTAGATAAAATGGTTAATGTTTTACATATGAAAAAAAAAAGCTCAACGACTTCAGCAAGATTTGAACTCGCAAACCTAGAAATACCGGTCTGACTCAAAGCACTTAGTTATTTTAATGAAAACCCCTTGGAGAGCAGACGGGACGCTTGCTTGGATTACACTGTGTTTTACACACATCCTGCATTAATGAATAAAACTCGCATTCATTTGGACAAGAGTTAATGGGGAACTGAACCCCAAAAACAACTTTTGTCAAACAAAATATTTAACTGAGTGTAAAAGTGATATTAAAAAAAAATCTTCGTATCGCGTTTACTTTCCGAGAAACTCGAGTTTAAATGGAAAAAACATAACTAGCTTTATTTCGTACCAACTCCACTTCTCCTGTTCTACAAAATGTCTAAACACATGTAAAGTGTACTTAAAAAGTTAAAACATCGTTATTTTCTCAGAGAGAGCTGTTTTCATTAGAAGCCAACGGTGCGCAGTTGTATTCCGGTCGGGATACATTTGAGTTTGAGGCACGTGACCAATAATCAACCAATCACAGTGTTGGTTTTATCGAGTGAAAGTCTTGGTTGATTATCATTGTTATTATCGTTGTCATTATCATCATCATCATCATCATCATCACTCATTCATTCTTTTCATTATCTTAACCCTTATTCGTATTATGATCTCTACCCATATCACTATCATTTCAGTATCATCATCATCTCCATTATCAGATCGTTTTCATTAGGGAAGAAATCAAAACAATGGTATATTTAAGGAACCCAATTTTGTCGGGGGAGGTGATGGGTGGCGGCACATACCCCCTACCCCACCCCTCCCCACTTTTTCAGACCTCAATTTCTCAAAACCTGATTGAGGGGTATTGGTTTTTAAATCGTGGATACGCGAAGCGTAAACACGAGTTAATGTGGTGGGCCAATGTCACTGGATCACTCAAATGTTAGCATGTCTTGCGCAATTCATACCGACCAATCAGAGAGCAGTTGAGCGCCGCCATATTTGTCCCACAAACAGTCCCCTAAATTTCGAACATTTCACGCTATGGAGTGCTTGTGTTTTGGCTCGTTTGTCGTGGTTTTACGTTTTTCGTGGAGGAAAGCAATGCAGATGAGAGACACTCTGAAAGATTGAACGAAGGGTGTTTTGTTTTATCCCCTAAACCAAAAACAAACCCCGATGTGTGTTAGGGAATCGATCAGAGCGTGTTGTAAGCCGCAAATCAGCCGAACCTATGCCTAGTAAACAGGAATCAACAAGCACAAAGCCATGTGCTCTGAGCTAAGTTCGTTGTTGTTGTCTGCATCTATTATTCGATTTGTATAATACAGTCAATGAATAAAATATATGTTAATTTTAGCATTTTGTTGGAGGCAGCAGCCGAACGAGCGATATCCAAATCTACGACATACCGGTCGATGAATTGAAGCGAAATGGCACGAAAAAGGAAAAACACCACTTCGAGGCAGCTGCTAAGAAAATAAAATACGAAGAACAAGAGGCAGTTGGAAATCAAACTTCAGTCCCACAAACAGCACCACAAATTTCGAACATTTCACGTTACGGAGTGCTTGTGTTTTGGTTCGTTTTTCATGGTTTTACGTTTTGCGTGGAGGAAAGCATTGCAGATGAGAGACACCCCGAAAGATTGAATGAAGGGTGTTTTGTTTTATCCCCCAAACTAAAAACAAACCCCGATATGTGTTAGGGAATCGATCAGAGCGTGTTGTAAGCTACATATCAGCCGAACCTCCGCCGAGTAAACAGGAATCAACAAGCACAAAGCCATGTGCTCTGAGCTAAGTTCGTAATTGTTGTCTGCATCATACAGTCAATGAATAAAATATATGTTAATACAATTTTAGCATTTTGTTGGAGGCAGCAGCCGACCAAGCGATATCCAAATCTACGACATACCGGTCAATGAATTGAAGCAAAATGGCACGAAAAAGGAAAAACACCATTTCGAGGCAGCTGCTAAGAAAATAGAATACGAAGAACAAGAGGCAGTTGGAAATCAAACTTCATAGACACAATAATTTATTATTATCTTTGTTTACCTTCTAGCTTCAATAATATAATGAGCGCAGACCCTGGAATACCTAATATCTCCTCACAGACAGAAGAGAAATGTAAATAAGCAAATATATCAGAATGTCTTTGATATTTATGACTCTGGGTCACTCGTAGCAAAAAAACACAATATCTTATGCATGCATTTTCTAACACATGATCTACCGGTAACAGTCTTTGAGAAATAAGGGGAAAATTTTGTTATGGGATTTCATGTAAGGAGTATAAAATGCTTTGTTTACATGGATTTCATGTAAGGAATGTCTACTGTTGTACTTTCAAAAAATTTTTTTGTGTGTTTACAGTATGTATACAACAAAGTCACAGAATTCACAGCCAGTGATAAAAAGTTGACCCTGCACTTGAGCATAGTGATCTTTTTTTTGTTGTTGTACATGTTGCTTCAGGTGATTCTTTTTTGAGACAAAAACTTAGCAGTACACAGCATTTGTTTTCTATGTTGACAGTCTTCCCCAAACACGACAAATTTTGTGTTGGTAAATTCTCCCAACTTTTTAATATAACTATAGTTAGGAGAATTTGGCTTTTTACCCTTAATTGTTCACCCTGTTTGATCAATTTCCATTTTCTCATTACCAAATGACTTATTTTGTATGTGTTATGAAAGGAGAAGTTAGATGTTTATAAACTGGCCTGGGCTGAAAGGGCTAAATGAATAACAACACAAACAACAATTTTGTGCAACCATCTTTGTTTGCATGTCATTTTCAGCAACATTAACAAATTGATAACTTTTTAACAGGATAAAAACAAAAACAATATAGTGGATGTAGCCTTCGTGAAGTTGCTTAAACAATTAGCTAAAAAACTGTCAAACTCTATCAGTAGCTGCACGCAGGCTATAATATGTGAAGCTTGTCACATCCACTGTAACTCTGAGCATGTATCCACGATTTCACCGAGGCACTCGGTGCCTTTGATTATTGTATCATGGACTCCTCTCTCCAACAAAGAAGGCGTTGGTGCAAGCACTTTATCAATATCTATTTTATTGAACATGATCTTTGCACCTGAAATTCAGCATTTTTGAAAAAAGGTGGTGGGTGGCGGCGCATAATACCCCACCCCCTAAATTGGGTTCCTGGAAATTACCGATGTTTTGACCTTTTCCCTTATCATGACTATTTTTTTCCTCTCCTGAACAGTAGGCCATCAAAGTATGCATATATTTTAAAAACAATTCAGCTGCTCACTGATCCACAACAAACAACAAGCCCCGCGAACAAAAGGTTCGGTCAACTATCTCGAAACATGCCGAGGCTCACGTTATTAAACCTTGGTTTAAATTCATGATAGTTATTCTTAACACTGCGGTGAGTTTGCGAGCAGCTAAACTAGAGGAATGGCTTCGAGAGGATGTCTCAGTTTGTGTTTGGCGATCGTTTTGCTCCTTGTTCTCGTACTGTTGGGTATTTCTATTACTACAGTTGTAATTCTTCTGGAAGCGAAGGCGGACAATGCAGCAAATAAAAATCAAGGCGGACAACAAGGTTCTGCAACAGGAACAGTGACCACCGAACCTCCAACAACAGAAGGTATATCTAAGTAAATACAACTTATGTAAACTTAAATCTATAACACAAAGTTGTTAAATACTTTAAAACCTTAAATAGAACAAACCTGTACAAATCAATTTTTATAAGAACAGTTTTTAAAATCAGGGATACAAAAATACTACAATTTAGATGTTTTGCATTCCTTTGCTGTGTCGAAATTGATTTTCTCGAGGCTCAGATTGGCCAAAATTTAAGAACACTTTAAGAACAGGCTGAGGCTCGGACTCGATAGCTATTTTGAAACTTTACCGAGCTTCCACATAATTTTATAGCAATACAGAAATGGTTTGCAGTTTCTCCCTTTTAATCAGTCATTGCTTCAAATTATTCGCAGTACGCGTATATATACTTGCCCCGAAGTTAGTCCTTACAATTTGTTTTCCGTGACATGTATTGCAATACCTTAGCTCAAATTTTATTCGATTTAAACCACACTAAGAAATTAGAACAGTTTAAGAAAAATTTGAGGCTCAAATCGCCGAAAAATTAAGAACAATGAGCCTCGGAAAAATTTAATGGTTCTTATTTTAAAAAAGCGTGTATATTGGAAAACGAATTGCTTGGCGGGTAGTTACTCATTTTGGTATTGTTAATTCCGGCAAAGATTGAACCTCAGCTATCGAGCCCGAGCTTCAGGAACTTTTTATCGGTCGATAACGTGCTTCACCGCCGGTTTATATATAAGAACAAAGTCAAAAGGTCAAAATTAGTAAAAAAATCTAATCAATAAGAATAACCGCGCTCAAGTCAGGACAAATTATTAACTGTCACAAATCATAAGCAACATGATTCAGACCTGTCAACTTACACGGCTGTCAAATCAAGCACAAATTATGCTAAATTTTATATCAAGTATTCAGCTGCAAAAATATGGAGTGATATCCCTCTGTTGACACGAAACGGTTCATCACTTTCAGTTTCAACTAGATTTAGATTATCAAACAGTCTTGTTTATAGTAGGAAAAATTACACTAGATTTGTTCTCGGCCAAACTGCTCTTCAAGTCATGTTTACAAAGGAAGTACAATGGGACTGCTCCTAGGTATAAAGTGAAAACACAGATAATTGTATTGGACAGTTAGACAAATACCTACTTTAAATGAGACTGTTTGATAATTTAAGTTTAGTTTCTTGATAATAAAGTCAGGATTGCTTCGAAACGTTAAATTTGAAAACTTTTTATTTTGAATATACTATTATTTGTATACTTTATGTCATGAGATAATGAATAGTTTAATACAAATGCTACTTAAAGCCCACCGCACACTTGTGCGATAGCATGCAGTTTTCGTCGCACGCAATCAATATTGCAGCACATCGCTTCTGTGTGCGGGGGCCTGCGATGCAATTTCTATCGCATGCAATATTGATCGCATGGATAAAACATGTTTGATTTCCTTAAAAGTGAGTGCACCTTGTCGGAGGTTATTGCATCTTCTCGCAAATGTGCGCGGTGAATGTGTGACAACAATTTCGATATTGCATGCTATCGCACAAGTGTGCGGTCGGCTTTAGTAAGATGTTCGCTGCTTTGTATCAGAGGGTTTAAATCAAACTCCAGTATTTTTTTACTTCCCAATAGACATTATACCATTATATTATTATAAAAGAAGTTTTGCGTTTGATCGTAAATCAGAATATCTCCGATTAAAATCAAGGTGTTTCGAAACTAAAGCTCCCCGCCTTTTATAAGATTTTCTCTAAAATCTCAAAATTTTTTGACGGTCAAAGCTGAGGCCTTAAATTCTAGGTCTTTTAAGGTTGGAAGGTGTGTGAATTTCAACTTTGTAAAGAACAGTTTCAAAGTAAATCGTTGGCGCTGCGAAGGCATGAGGACAACTTTTGTGTTTACGAAATGAACTCGTTCAAGATGGACACGTAAACAGTTTATTGTCTTCTCAAAATCATTTTTCAAAATAATTTTAAAGTAAAGCGCCACATGACCGAGCTTCAACAGTAAACATTTTTATTCACATCGCAAAAAAAGGTATAAGTTGCTTTTCGCGACTTAAATGGCGGAAACTTATCAATGTTTGAGAATGCATGCAATGTCGGCCTATGATCAGCAGTACTGACAAACTATGAAATGGCTTGGTGAGCACTTTAGCTAATTACATTCAAATAGGAATAATGCTCTCTGAGACACCTGAGGAGATAGAAATCATGCATCAAGAAACTTTTACAAATCATTCAGTCTCTTTGTATTCATCCAGCTGAGTCAAAAAATGGCGGCACCTTCCCGTTCAAGACGTTTAACTGTAGCCTGTATTTCAATGATTCCTTTTTTATCTTCGTTTTACTTGCTGTCGCTATTACAATTCTTGTTGTGGTTCTCCAGTCTAACGCGACTAGAGCTATCAATAATGGCGCTAAATCAGGTCTTGCTACAGTAACCAACGAACCCCCTACACAAGGTAGCGTGATTTTTATTGCACTAACGAGACAATGACAACCTTTTCCCTTCCATTTATTATGCCTAGGAGTACTAGCGTTCTGTATACACTAATCTAACTTCAAAGTGGTTTTAACAAATTTCAAGACATAGTAGAGGTCAGGGTTTATTCGAAGGAGAGTTTAAGAGTTGCTTTAATGTACAACGTGAAGTTGCATCGCGTTCTCTTTCTCCCGCTGTGCTTGCTTTTCCGGTGATTCAAGTTTACATCACGGAACAACGAATGTTTTAGCAGAGTTTGAAGCCAGTGACTGGACGTAGCATCAAACTACCGAGAGACCGTACGCCAATAGGATCAATTACTCACCCCTGACATACTCTTTGTCCTTAAGAAAATTCAGTCATTCAAACTGCTTCGTGTTTCACCTTTTTGCTTGAAGTATTAGTGAACGACAAACACTCGTTTACCATTTACACGCATAGTTTACTTGCATCAAGACGCAAAGACTATATTTAAGCAAGACTAAAAGCAGCAAATCACTTAAACAACATTTGCTTAGAAGCCCCAAAACAAACAATGAAAGCCAAATCAAATACACTTAATTAACTATAAAAAACGATCAAATAAATATCTTTCCGGGTGGTAAAATGTTTTCTATTAGAGAAAGAATCAGAGAGGTATTTCCACCATGACAACGCATCCACCTTAATGGTCAGCTAGCGGCACAATGAAAATGCACGAGATCGCTTGATGCGCGCCTCATTTAATTGCGTTCAAATTGAAATAAAAAGCTCTCAAAGACGCCTAGCGAGGTTGACACTAAGCTCATCTAGCTGAACAAAAAAGGGGTTCGCCTTCCTGTTGACGCACCCCACATCCTGCAATTTTTTTCAAATTGAGCAGCATGCAGTCCCATTTCATAAACCAGAAAGATTTAGCAAAGACAACGCGACTTCTATTCACGTGCGCGCCCACAGCTCGAGGTCCTATGAAGAAGTCACGTTGTGAACGAAATTAACGCGAAAACGTCAAAACTCCCGTCCTGAAACACAACGCGACTTGTACATTGCAACGCATCAGTACCTCGAGTTGTGCGCGCACCTCACTAGAAGTGACGTTGTCGTCGCGTTGTCCTTTGCTTAATCTATCTACTAACTTTTTGAAGAATATGATTTTAATAATTTTGAGTTTTTGGTTTTTGTTTCTTGGGTTCTTTATCAAGATGTCAATGAATGCTCAACTGGAACACACAAATGTCATGCAGATGCTCTTTGCACCAACACCGTTGGTTTGTACAACTGTACTTGTAAAACTGGATACTTCGGAAATGGGACATTTTGTCAAGGTAAGGAAAACCCTTAACAAATACATCCAGTAGGACATATTGCCTTTTCAAGTTAATTTTACGATACCAACTTACATCTTATCATTTTTGGCGCAAGTTCCAGTGTTCTTTCACAAGATGTCAAAAACAGTTCTAAGGAATAAAAGATGTCACACCGGGTGTCTCTTCACAGACGCCATTTTCGCATAACTTGACTTGCAAACAGGATACTGTGGCAACCGAACGTTTTGTTTTTCAAACTAACAAAGTTCAAACTGAAATATACATAACAAAAATACATTTAGCCTTTTGTCCCTGTTTTTTTCCTTTGTACGTTTTTGTCCTACCATACAGAGCATTTGTCTTTTTAATCACAGAGTTTTTGTTTACATTCCTTCTTGTTGAAGATATTAATGAATGCTTAACTGGAACACACAAGTGTCATGCGGACGCTGTCTGTAACAACACGGTTGGTTCTCACAATTGTTCTTGCAAGGCAGGGTACAGTGGTAACGGGACACTCTGCCAAGGTAAGAAGTTTCAGATTTAAAGCAAACTACCATAATCACAAGTTTTTTTGCCTTGTCTTCGATAATCTGTCGTCTTTTCCTTTTCCTTGTCCATGTCTCTGCTCTTGTCTCGATCCATTTTTTTATATTCTTTGTCCTCCTTTCTATCCTTGTCCTTATTCTTGTCCTTGTTGTCCTTTACCCTCGTCCTTGTATTTACCTAAGTTCTCGTTTCTCAATAAAGTTAATTAACCTCGTGTGCTTTGTGGTAAAATTTCTTTTTCTTGTTCTTGATCAAGATATCAATGAATGCTCAACTGGAACACACAAGTGTCATGCAAACGCTGTCTGTATCAACACGGCTGGTTCTCACAACTGTACTTGCAAAGCAGGGTACAGTGGCAATGGAACCTTTTGTCAAGGTAAGAATTAAGGTAAAGAATACAAGACTGATAAAGCACTCAGCTTTCTCTTCTTGTCATAAACGTTTTCTTTGGCCACTTCTATAACGTTTCTATTAAGATATTAAAAAATGGTTTCTTGAAGATCAAGTTTTTGATTTTGTTCTCTTTTTCTTGATCAAGATATCAATGAATGCTTAACTGGAACACACAAATGTCATGTGGACGCTGTCTGTAACAACACGGTTGGTTCTCACAACTGTACGTGCAAAGCAGGGTTCAGTGGCAATGGAACCTTTTGTCAAGGTAGGAAAAACTCCCGAAGACAAATGACGTACATCAGTACCACAAGCATTTTATGCAACTGAGATTTCGCAATTTGGAATAACAATATGTGTAGTGTGATGAATAGTATTGGGATAAAACTTCGTGCAAACATTCATAAGATGTAACTTTCATCACTGTAATCTTTGCATGAAAGCTTGCATCTATTCCTCAGAAGATATTCAGGTCTTGCTCGTTGTAAATGGCAACAATTGTAATTAAGTCTCGTGAAACTTGTCACTCAAACACTAGCATCAAACTACTGAAGACCGTACACTCTAAAGTTGAGTTACCTACGCACTGAAATGTTCTTGGTCCAAAAAACAATTCAGTCATTCAAGTAGTTTGATGTGTCACCTTCTTGTCTGCAGTTTACTTAGTAAATGATAACCATCCGTACTAAAATGTTGATCAACCCAATCCTGCAGTCAGTGGCATGCAGTAGACGACTGGGAATAACAACATCAGTAGATCGTAATCTAGGTGCCAAATTTCACAATTGAGACTAGATTTACTTAAAGCTTTTTTGACTGTTACAAAAAGAAGAAAAACACTATAAAAAATCATATGTTTAAAAAATTACTTCCAATTTTTAGTTCTTAATGGTTAGAATAGATGTATTTTAGTAGTCTTACGAGTTTCTTTATTGTCATTTATCGATAGAATTTGAACCGCATGAATCAGATTTGAAGTTTGGATGACCTAACCCTTTTTATAGCGCGTCTCTTGCTTAATTAGTATGAGGATTTTGAACTTAGTTAAATTTATGTTCATGACTTTCTCTCTATTTCAAGATATCAATGAATGCTCAACTGGAACACACAAATGTCACGCAGATGCTCTTTGTGCCAACACGGTAGGCTTGTATAACTGTACTTGTAAAGCTGGATACATTGGAAATGGAACATTTTGTCAAGGTAATAAATTGGTACTTTTTCCTCATCTAGAACATCGTGCCTTTTCAAGCCAATATTTTTGATACCAGCTCAAATTGACTTATTATGGCTAAATTTCTACGTTTTTAAGGCAAGATGTCGACAAAAGGTCCAAAAACATATAGGTTAATAAATCTGTTTTTCCGAGGACAAAGCTGTTCAAACGCTGCATATCGTCATACATATAGTGCATGCATGCGAGAATCTATTTCTGTTTTTATTATTTTTCCAATTAGAAATGTTTCACTTCAAACCTTTCAACAGATCCATCAAAACTTACCACAAGGTTGGCCTTTAAGGACTTCTTCAATTTTTAGTTCTCTTTTTTACAGTGATGCCGAATTCCGTGATGAACTTCTACAACCATAACACCAATTTGGGAGGAATTTGCTCCCTTCGCTAGAACTTTTATACTTTCTAAACAACCACTTGTTCAAATCACTGAATTCCAATAAAACTCGAAGCCTTTTTTGATATTATAAACTATTCCACTTCTGACACCATAATAGGGTGCACTGATCCATAACAACTCACAAGCTCGCTTATAACAGCAAAAAACTGAAAGCCTCCTTTACGATACAGCCATTGCTACAGTAATGATGTCATGTTGGTCTCACGAAATATTCTCTTTTCTATTGTCTCTTATTTAAAGTGCCTATTACAAGAAATATTTTGTTTACTTAAAGGCGATGGACCTTGCTAAATAGGGAATAGGGGTGAAAATATTTTGTCGAAATCTTTTATGGTTCTCGAGACGTTAATATTTAATGTTTTCAACTGATGACGTTTTTGTATGTACAGGCCAAAATTTCCTCTTTTTACAAATCTGCAACAAATCCATAACCTTTGGATGAATTTGAGCCAAACTTAGGCTGGTGATGTATCTCGAGGTTATCTTGAAAGTACTTTTAAAATGATTTTCGTTGTCACAGTTCGTTTTGTTTGATTGGCAGCAGATTTCAAAAAAACTGAAAACTTGCCTTTACATGCAATGACGTCATCATATGAAAATTTAAACGTCAATATCTTGAGAACCATAAAAGGTTTCGAGAAAAATTCACCCTCATACCTCATTTAGCAAGGCCTATCGCTTTTAAGATGACCAACGGTTTACGTCATAGGCACTTTAAGGCGCGGGTACACCTAGAGCGTGCTTTGTGGCCACTTTTCCTCATGTTTCGTACGATATCTGAATCTGCAGAATCGCATCGCTTATAACACAGATGGTATAAAAGAGAATCAGCTTGAATATTTTAAGGTTTTTCGGATGAATTTTGAGTTGTATTTTTTCTTGAAGATTGGTATTTTCGAAGAAGATTTGGAGTTTGGTGATTTTTGAAGTTGATATTTGATGTAAAAACGCCAAACCGTTCTCAAACCAAAGCTGTACTAGTCCCTTGCCAGGAGGAACGGTTTACTGATTTTACTCAATATTCTTCTTATTCAAGTATCTTTTTCAACTTCCTCACTATCCAACAAAAGTTTAGGTGTACTCCCGCCTTAAGTGAATAACGATCTTTTATTCTTTCTTCTCGATAGATATAGACGAGTGCAACAATGGAACTGCAAAATGTCATTCATCTCTTGGTCGCTGTATAAACATCCCAGGATCATTCAATTGTACCTGTAAACCGGGTTATAGTGGAAATGGCTACAGTTGCAACGGTAAGCTCGCAAAGCGAAAAAACAAAGGCACAACTAACTTGCAGCTAGCCTTTTGTTGTTGTCAAGTTAAACACGAGGTTCCAGTATAAAAGGGCTGAGCCCAGGGGTTTCACACGTTCAGTTGCCACTCATCCGTCGAGTTAACATCTATAACGGTCTGTGCTCTCTGCCAGCTGTGGCGCGCTTTTTGATTCCGTTTTATTTGCATTTAGATTAGTTTCGCAATTTCAAAATAAAGCAAACAATCTACGATTGTGTATAGCTTATTCTTGCTTCTGAGCCTTACCATGACGGTATTCGGCTGATTTTAATTTTAATAATGCTACAACTATGAATTTTAATTCCTGAAGCGAAGTTTCGCCAATAAAATACAAAAAAATAGCGGGCCTCGATCGATGTTGTTTGTCTAATTTGGTCTTGTGAAGCACGCGCGCATTTCGAATTGCTCTGGCGATAAATTTCGTATATCTTATTTCTTATCACAGCCTTTCACAGCAGTAGAACGGTATTATGCCAATGACTTCATTTACAATGAAAAAGATGAAACTGTTTCACGATTATGGTGTAAATGTTGGAAGTGGAGTGTTTCTTTTATCAGTAGCCGCCTTTACATTTCAAATTTTATTCGAACATCATGAAAAGGGTCGAAAAAGGGGCGGGCCTAACCCTTTTATACTGGAACCTCGTGTTTAACATCCAAACCAATTCCTTGCAAGTCTGACTACACTCCTGACATGCAACAAGAAAAAATTTTAGACAATGCTTAAGATGCACAAGACCATTTAAGTGTCAAGGACTGTATCGATATCCCTGATACTTATATACTCCGATTAACTTATGTCAATATAGCGGCGGCACAGTGGCCGAGCGGTTAGCTCACGTAATCCTAAGGTCGCGAGTTTAAACCCTGGTCAAACCACTACGTTGTGTCCTTGAGTAAGACACTTTACCTAACGTTGTTCCAGTCGACTCAACTGTATAGATAAGTACCAGTTCTGCTGGGGCTAACCTGCGATAGATTAGGGAAGAAGTCAAAACAATGGTATTTTTAAGAAACCCAATTTTGTCGGGGGAGGTGGTGGGTGGCGGCACATACCATACTACCCCACCCCTCCCCACTTTTTCAGAGCTCAATTTCTCAAAACCTGATTTAGGGGTATTGGTTTTTATTGTATTATGGACTTCTCCCTCCGCAAAGAAGGCGTTGGTGCAATCACTTTATCAATATCTGCTTTATTGAACATGATATTTGCTCCTAAAACTCAGCATTTTTGAAAAAAGGTGGTGGGTGGCGGCACATAGCACCCCACCCCCTAAATTGGGTTCCTAGGAAGTACCATTGTTTTGACCTTTTCCCTTAGTGTCCTGTCCAGGGGGAGTCACCCGCTAAACCCTACAGAAACCCGAGATAAGCACCGGCCCAATGAGCCACTAAGGCTCGAAAAAGGATAAAGCATGTCAAACGTACTTTGATATGCTGTCACTTTTATAGTCATTATTATCTACTTTATCATTTTTACTTTTTTTTTTATCTTTGTTGATGTTGTTTTTATAATTTTTGTTACCGACAACAACATCATGACCCTTACTATTGCCTTGTCACTTACATCAATACACATTGCCACTGTCACCGTTGTTGTGCAAAAAACTATCATGTCCACTTCCATCTTCTTTGTCATTGTCCTTGATGTTGTTATCACTGTCATTTATCATTTTCATTGCTTTTGTTGTTTCTATCATCATCATCTTCATTACCTGTTATAACCATCATTATTATGAACCAGCTCGGCTATGTGCGATTGGATTGGTCTAGAAATAGTAGATACGAGACAATATTTACCTCCGAAATAAAAGATAATGACATCCAAACAAAATGACGGAAGAACAATCGCCTCGCGTCCGTTTCGGATCACGATACTGAAAAAGTTTGCTATAAAAACACGGGACATTTAAAACAGTCTAAAGAATTTCGCTGTTTACGCCATTTACGACATTATGTAGTTGACAAACTGTCAAAACACGTTTGTTACATACGTCAGGCTGCTCACGTGCGAGTCTCGCCACGCTAAGAGATTCGAGTAATAAAAGTTTTTATTTTCCTTAAAAAACCTTTCGTTTTCCTGAAAGGAACAGTTGCCTCGCTGGTATAAGCTAAAACACTATTTAGATATTCTATCACTTTCCACCTCAATTGAAGTAGAATAAGTGTTAACTGACGTTGTTGTCAACGTTATCACTGTTGTTGTTGTTATTGTTAGTAATAAAAATATTATCATTTTCGTCAAGGTTTCAGACTATGGCTGGAAGTTCCAACATCTCTACCCATGGGGGTAACAGCATTTGAAGTCGAGAGCGAACTCTTCATCTTCTTTGCTAATGCACAGGGGAGTCCTTCAAACTCTTCCATTTTTTCACTTCGGAATGACTCTGTACGTGTCAATCAGAGCCTGACTACATACAGTCCTAGAGGTGTTATTCATTTTAGCGTCGATGGAATGCCCTTCCTTGCCATTGGTTCCGAGGTATCTGGATCCCCTAGTAACGCGTCTGTGTACAAGCTTGAAAGAGGACAATTTGTTCTTCTTCAAAATATTCTATTGAATAGAGGGAGGGAGATGGATTTCTTCTTTCTTAAGTCTTCCAACCTTAATGTCCTGGCTATTTGCGAAACTGAAACCGAATCAATCAAGCAATTTAGATTGAATAACAACAACGCGTTTATTGGTGGTCCAGTTATTACTGGTTTACCTAGTGTGAGCACTGTTGCAACTTTCTCGACTTCCGACACTTTGTACTTGTTGGCAGGAGGAACCTTTGGTGCAAAAGTATACCAATGGAACGGACTGGGTTTTGAGCCCCAAGCTAACATTTCTTCCACCTTGAATGTCGGTTACATGCACGTCTCCCAGAGCACCAGAGGAGAAACCTTACTGTGTGTTCTTACATTAACCAGCCAGGCGTACATCTACAAGTGGAACAGCACTTCAAGTACCTTTGTAGAGATTCAAAGAATTAGAAACAAAGCAAGCAAAGGCTGCCAGATTTTTAACGTTAATGGAGACACTTATCTTGCAATAGGAAATTATAGGGAGGGAGCAAATTTTGAAATCAATAGCGACATCTATAAGCTCGCTGGCAACAATTTCACCCTCTATCAGGAGATACCAACGGTCGGGGCTGGAAGAATATTCGCCTTTAGCTACAGCGGCAATCATTATTTGGCCGTATCAAGTGAAAGGAATAAAGCAGTCACCGAGCTTAACAGCCAGGTGTGGATATGGGATTAACTGACAGATAAAGGAGACCTTAAGCACGCGACGTAATATTTTTGCCACGAACGTCAACCGGAAACCAAACATCAAAAATTGACGCGTACTTGCGCACGGTGAAAAGCGTCTTGGCGGCCTCCGTGACGATAACCGCGACCGCATGACGTGTGCAAGTACGCGCGCGTCAATTTTTCATATTTGATTTCCGGTTGGCCTTTGTGTGGTGCTACAAAAGGTCTCTAGTAAGCCATTTTCATGACACCCAAGTTCGCGTGTAAGTGAAGCTAAGCTGAGTGTTTTAAGTTCTCTAAACCTCGTCGGAGCAGGGATATCTCAATTTGTACTGGAAGTTACAGTAACAACCGCAAGCTTAGCCTTGCTTGCATGCTAACTCGCGCCTTCTGCGCATGACCATGAAAGTGGCTTGTAAGGTAATTAATGCTGGTACCGACTGACAACAGAGCTACTGTGATAGACAGATCCTTACAAGAGTACGAATAATTTTTTAAAACTCCAGGAGTTTTTAAAACATGTTTTGGTTGAAAGAAACTGTTATAAAGCCATATTTTGCAGTTCAAGGGGCCTCCAGCTCCTTGTACCCCGACTCATTTTAGTTTGCATCTTTAATCTCAGAAATTGAAGAGGCCATGGATACAGGGGCTACATTTTTTTTCGCGCTTTTGTAAGGCGCTCGTTACAAATCCTAACAGAATGGGTGAAAACGCTGTGCATACAATGATCATTTGGAGACTAGAAATTGCATGCAAGCATAAAAACTGTTTCGTTCCAACCGTTTTGAACTGGTGGAACACCTTTAAACGTCTATACTTTTGGTTATCGCATATCATCCTATCCTTTTTGAAAACCTTGGGTTCTGATAAAGAAAATCGGCTGATGCCTGCAGAAAAATGATTGGTGTCGTAAAAGATACATACTTTGAGAATACCTCGAACTGAACCCTTTAAGATAAGCGCTTGACCCTTGAAAATATTGAAAAAAAAGTATATAAAACACAGTTAATACACGAACTAGTTACAAAATTGCCAATCAACGGAGAGTGTTCAAAGATGCGTTTATATCCATACCCCCGTACATTTTTTTGTTGATAGTTTTGCTTTTCAAAAGCTTATGCACGTTCATTCACAAAATAACAAATGTAAAATTGCACTTTAGTAGCCTGATAAACCTCCATTGCTTGTGCCAATGTCTTAAAACATAAGAACTCTACATGAAAGTAGCACTTATAGTCATTCTTGACGTTCAGTCTTCGAAAGTCTGAGGTCTGCATGTTTCAAATGTTCGATCACCTGAACTTGTTCAGCACGCCTTTAGCATGGTGTCTGAAAAAAAAACGCGCCATAGTCGAGTAGACGACTAAGCTCGAGCTATCCGAGGTTTGTTTCCGACACTAAGCAAAGGCCATGTTGAACAAAAGTTCGACGTCGATCTTAATTCAAGTCGAACCAAAGTCGTGTAACGGTCGAACCAGAATCGAGCTAGTATCAACAACAACAACAACAACAATCTTTTTTATTTGTACCCTTGACGTTTACATTACAATACATATTTGTAGAATCATTTAATATACAGGAGGTACCAGCCCTAACGAATAACTAAGGAGCTAAAATTGAATTAGGACCAGGTTACAGGTATACATTTGATTATAGA
>JAOBAT010080475.1:0-19581 GCA_026413305.1 Hydrozoanthus tunicans | reverse complement strand
CTCCCCACCCCCCCCCCTCTAGAAATATTGTACTCTCCCAGAGATCCTTGCGGAACTGTATTGTGGTATTTGGCGAAACTTCAAGATGGCGGGCTTGTCTTGTCCGGAGGACATCGATGTGTTTACGATTCCACACATCAGAATGAAGCAACTTGTGGGAGAAGCTTCAGAGAAGGTGTGAAACATGAAATTTTAGACATTTTAAAATCAAAGTTAAGGTATTCTTTGCTTTGAAGCCTTTGATAAGTTGTGACAACTTGATCAAATTCACAAGTGAACGAACGTCATAAATTGTGTCAGTATTAATTGTTAATACCTCTGACATTTGGTATGCAAAAGGTTATTTACTCATGTTTGATCAAGCAATTCAAATAACGTTGTATTAAGTTTGTTTGTTTATATGTTGTTGCTTAGCTTGAGAAAGAGTAGCTCTGTTCAACTAGTTGCCAAAACACGAACTGTACTTTTACGTGGTCTTCTTGTTTAAACAAGTGGTTTCGTCTCTATAAGGATATTTTATTAAAGATCTCAAATCAAGTTTCATCGTTCTTTCCTTGGTAAAGGGATAAAACTTTGTAAAGGGAAGAAACTGAGAATACTTTGAATGAAATTAATGTCTATGTTCAGCTGTTCATTTCAGTCATGTCGTGTGCATTCAAATAATTTATAACATGATGACCCAGCAGATTTTGGATTTACTTGTTTTTCGAATCGGCTATTACGCCCCTGGGTCTCTAGTTTTAATTATTTATGTGGAGATTCAGACGTTTTGAAATTTTAAAGAAACTACTTTAGATGTAGATTTTAAAGACCCTATCAAGCTTATTTTTTTACTTTTTAGATTTAGACTGTTGTCGTCCATGAACTCAAAATTCAAATAACCAAAGAAAATTTCCATGTTCAAGTATGCTTTTTGAACAAATAAAGATTGAAATAGAAGTTTCAGGCGGGGACTGGTAACCTGTGATGAAGCAGCAGTGAATTGTGTGGATTTTGTTTAAAATAACTCTTTTTTATTAAAAAAGATAAGAATACTTTTATTTGTAAACAATTTCAAGAAATAATTCATTGATTAAAGACTTTGTAACAATGCGACTATTATAACCAGAACTCAATGTTTTGAGATAATAAAATTGTCTCTGCCTCATGCCTCATGCTACATCATATGCCTCCTGCTATGTCATCATTGCACACTTCAAGTCTCAATATATAACAGGAACAGCAAGAAAACGTTTTACTTTCGAAAAATACTAATTCATAAAGGGTTCTACTTTCAATCTGGAAATTAAAAAAAAAGCTTGATAGGGACATTAAACGTTTTTCAAGTGCCCAGCTAGTCAAAAAAGCTTCAAAGTATGTGATTTTACCGTTTTAAGATTATGTGAAAAAAGCCATAAAAATACTTCTCAAACTTGATTAGAGGTTGTGTTATTGTTTGCGGTAGGTAGTATAACTTTGCATGCCTTGATTATTATGCTTATCAACATTAGGTCCATTAAATAATTCTTTTCAAGCAGGGGGTCATGATGTAGACCATGTGATAGTTCATCCATTTATGCAGGGCAGCATAATGTTCACAACTCAATCAAATTGGCAGCAAGAGCAGTAATGAAAAGTTAACATGCGTATCCAGCTGGGTCTGGGGGCATAACCCGCCTCCTCCCCCAAAAAGTTTTTTAATCTAGAGGCTCTGAAATGCCTATTCTGTTGTTCAAAGACAATAGTTTCTGTCAAAAATTTCCAATAAATTTGATCTCAACTTTTGTGTTTCTGTTCTCAACAAACTTTTTTTTGCTCACAATATAATAGATGATAATGAAAGGTGGGTACTTGATTTTGTTTGATATTTCGTGCAGTTTCTTCAGTTTTTCAGGCCATTGATCAGAGTTTTAAGTATTCTGCAATTTGTTTTCTTTTATGTGAATTTAAAAATATCACGACTCTAGTCAAAATCAGAATTTTTTCTATCCGGACTGCATATTGGTCCGGAATCATGATTTTCAAGCAAAATTGGAATAATTCCAACAAAGTGGGATGGTTTGACAGTCAACATGCTAGTAGTTTTTATTACAAATGGTTTCAGTGTTTCAATATTACTGCTGTTTCTTTGATATTTTGTCAAAGCTTTCGGTTTCAACCATGATTTGAAGTTGGCTTAATGAATATCAACCTTGCACCTTCAGTGCTCAGTAGATATTCTGCCACTATCCACTTCAATTGAAGTAGAATAAGTGTTTTAGTATAACATTGTGTCCCAGCAGAAGAACATAATTTTAAGCTAAATATCAGTTATACCTCAGATTCAAGAAAGAATTCATTGATAGTAAAGCTTCTAATATTGTTTATTGAACTAACTCTTATGGGTTTTTTTAAATTTAGATGTCTTCTGCCAATTTTCAAGACTCCAGTTCCCTGTGTGGGTTTCTGTCTTGTCTGGACTCAATTTTCCATGAATTTAAACATCATGAAGAAATTGAAAACAAGTGCATAATGAGAGTGCTCCAAGGCCGATTAACAAGCGAACAGCTTACAACAATTGTCCGAGAAGTACATGAACATACTCATGTGCCAGAAATATTATCCCTGATCAAGAAAGGGTTTAGGACTGCAAAAAATAAAAAGACCCTGTTAAACAGAATGAACTATAAAGATAAGTTAAAAAGAGCTGTTGAGGAGTTTCAGAGGGATTATTTGCCGCACATGAAGCATGAAGAAGAGGTAACTGTCAGTTTTGAAATAGTTAAAGAGGCAGAGCGCATGATTGAGTTGTTGCCATCTACAGTCTGTTAGGTGCTACTGAAGTGAAATGTCTAAATATGAAGTTTGACCTAAAGGCTGGCTCACACGAGGTAAAGAGCTGAGCTGTTTGCTCAGCTTGTTCCGCACATGTGCGACAAAATTTTAGTGAATTTTTTGCCTTGCGAGCTCGAATCTCACTGAAGTTTTGCTGCACTCACGTGGAGCAAGCTGAGCAAATAGCCTTGCAAGCAAACAGCTCAGCTCTTTACCTCAAGTAAGCAACGGCCTTTAGAAAATTGTTAGCATTTTATAAATATATTTCACAGTGAATTTTAAGCTTGTTAGATTAGTGTGGTATCACATGTTTATAAGAGTTAGGAGTCAAACTTCTCTTTCCTTGTCAAGTTTATACAATCATGGCAAAGTTTTTATGGCTTGTGGTCCAGTGTTTGAACAAGTAACTCACTAGCTTACATTAAATGCTAGAAAAGATCAGAGTTTGGAGTCCTTTCAGACTGGTGTGGTCATATGACCTTATAACTAGTCATCCTATATGTCTTGAATTTATAAATTTGTAGTGAATAAACTATTTTCATGGAAGGGTTTATTTTGGGACCAAAATTGGTCAGGTAAGCACTTTTATCCATTTACAGTCAAATAGAAGAGTCTGGAAAGCCCCTCGAGCTATACAAATACCAACAATTGACATAATAGCTTCAAGAGCACTTTAAAGTACTTGTTGCAATATTCCACAATGTGATAATATGCTTGTTGTTAATTGACAGGTTTTTCAACCTTTACTCATGGAGCATTTTACATTTGATGAACTCAGAGCAATCAAAAACAGAGTTTTGAAACTTCATTCAGAAAGTTTAGAGGTTAGTAAAAAATTAATAATGCATAATATTATAATAGATGTATTGTAATATGTAATAATTGGTAGTGATTTTGATGTTCTTTTGTTTACATTCAGATAAACCAAACTAGCCTCATTCTTAAGTTATACTTTCAAAAGAACATGTTAGCCAAAGTGAGGCTTGTGTTTGCCACTTATATTCAAAACAGAACTTTCTAGTTAACCAATTTTATAACATTTTTATTAAAGATTTTTTAAACTAGTTTAAAGAAGTTTTATACTTTCAAAATTGTTTTCTAAAATGTAAACAGTGTCTTCAAATTTTACCTTGAAAAATGCACTATAAAAACCTAATTGTTTATTATTGTTATTATTATTATTATTATTATTATTATTATTATTATCATTGTTGTTGTTGTTGTTGTTATTATTAGTGGGACTAACCTGAATGGTGTTGATCCAGAGACATTAAAAAATTAATGTCTTGGTTTATATTCAAATAATATAACACAAATTAAAACAATATTACTGTATGATAAGTTTTTAGATCGTGAAAGCTATGAAAAGTTTTAAAACCATTCTGTAGCATAGTTTCCCAGTTAGGCAAGTGCTTACTTTTACAGTAAAAACTGTAGCTCATTTATAGTTGAGCCAAACAAGATAGATTGAGTGTCTTGTTTAAAGTCCCTATCAAGCTTATTTTTTTAAGTTCCAGATGAAAAGTAGAACCCTTTAATAACAGTAGTTTTCAAAAAATTAAAACCTTCTCTCACTGTTCCTGTTACATTTTTTAGACTTGAAGCATGCAATGATGACGTAGCTCAAGGCATGAAGTAGAGCCAATCTTTTTTATCTCAAAAAATTTAATTCTGGCTACAATAGTCACATTGTTATAACTTTAATCAATGAATTGTTCCCTTGAATATGTTTGAAATGAAAATTTTATGACATTTGTTAACAGAAATGAATATTTTTAAACAAAAACCACATACCTAACCACTGCTGCTACGTCACAGGTTACAAGTCCCTGGCCTGCTCGGTCAAACTTTACTTTCTGATCTTTTTTTTAATCAAAAGCTGCATACTTTGACATGGAAATTGTCTATAATTATTCAAATTTGAGTTCACAGATGACAACAGTTTTAATCTAAAAAGTAAAAAATTAAGTTTGATAGGACTTTAAGAACACAATATAATGGAATGATCAGGGTTCATAATTATTTTAAAATCTAGGTGCTTCAAATCATACATACTGGCCATTCAGCCAATAATTTAAAATGAAACATGTTTGTAATAATTGTTTTATAAATCCCAGGGGAATGTTGTAAAGATCTATTGACAAGAGTTTTTTAAGCTCTGAGTACTTTTATTTTCAAAACTTATCTTTTAGGAAAACTGCTATCCAGTGAACTACCAGAAGACAAAAAAAGGCTATTATAGTGACAACAGCTCATCTGATGAAAGCTGTTCTGAAAGCGACACAGAGAAAATATGGAAAATATCAAGCTTCCCACAATCAGACTCTAAAAACTCTCAGCCCTTGATTTTGGGGTTTCCACCAGAAGTGACATTAAAAATACTCTCTTACCTCAACCCAAGAGATTTATGCCGTTGTGCACAAGTGTGTGTTTCATGGTCCACATTGGCAAAGGATGGGCAGCTGTGGAAACAGCTGCATCCTGTTCGTTGGATTTATCACAATGATTGGCGGTTTGACATGGGTGATTTTGAGTTGTGTGACTGTAATCATGAGGAAGGCTCCGAGGAGCTTTTGTTCTTAAAAAGGTAATTTAGTGCATCAAGGTCTTGCAAACTGCGTGGCTAGAAACTATAGATCAAGTTAAACTTTAGTTAATAACAATCTTAATGACAATCTTTATTGAGGATACTTTTTCACAGCAATGTGGTTTTCAAAAAGGACCTCCTAAAATAATTAAAAGTTAACTAGAAACTAAAGCTAAAACCACAAATTCGAAAAGCTGAAGGTTAAAAAAGAAAAGTTAGAAAAGTTAATACAGGTGCTTATTTTTTTCAAAAGTAATGTTTTGAGGTAATTTTTTTAATGAAAGCTTGCTATACTACCATATTTTCCAGACTTAAACCTGTACCAGAGATAACCTGCAGCACAGTTCAACATTTTTTTAAAAGTCTTTAGAAGAGAATCAAAAGTCTACTGATCAGACCCACACCAGCGTAAAACTTGCATCCTTGACAATGTTGACCACATTTTCATTTCTTTTCAAAAAACCTGATGTTTCAGAGTGAATGAATGTTTTTGCATTACTTGAGGTTAAAACGACTGTAACTAAATTTAGATTCAAAGTATGTACTGTAAGTTGTAGGATTTTGACAGTTTGTTTAAGATCATTAGAAGCCACACGTTTGAATTAATAATATTGGTAAAAAAACTGTGACACAGCTGTAAGGGTTAAAGGGCTCCCTTTGATCTGTATTCCCAGGGAAAACTTTGACAGAAACATTGTTTGCCTCATCTTGCACCAAAAAATTAATTATTCCTACAAGAGCGGGCAAAAAGGGCATCCATTCCCAAAAACTCACTCTTCTTCAAGGTAAAAACTTTATTTGAATGCCCCACAATTGTCTGCTCAAGTTTGAAATTTTGATCCACACATTTCTCTAATAAATTACAAATAAACTCAAAAATTATTTTGTACAGATGTACATGGCACAAATTGTTGCTCCAACATGTTTTTAGGCTAAAGAATGATACAAAGACACTAATTAAAGAACTGTGACCAACTTTTTAAAAATAATTTTTATCGGGTTAGAATGTTACTAAACCATTATTAATAACATTATACAAAAAAAGTCTTTTTAAACCCATGTTTTATTAACAGAATAAATGTAAATTTTTAAGGGAGGGAAAAAGTTATTTCAGATCACCTTTTTTTACTCACAAATGATTTTCAATTGACAAAGTTCTGAGCAGCCTAATGGCTTACTTCATGTTGATATATAAAAATTTGAACATTGACTAACTGTTTTTTGCCATGGAAGTTCTCATGCTGATCCAGACGCAGATCAGGATGACTCAGAAGTTAGCGATGGAGGAGGGACAGACAGTGACAGTGAGGGAAGAATTCCATGTGAAACGAGAAGGCTTTTGAATATGGTGCGATTTTTGTTGCCAACTGTTGGACAATCGGTTGAAGTAATCAAACTTGGCTGTTGCCCAGGTTTAACGAATGGTTTGGTAAGTAGTTGCAGTCAAATAGAGCTGTAGCCATTGGTAAATGTGAAACTGTCTGAAATCTTGAAATCTGAGTTCGAAACTTTGGAAAGCAATAAGTAATCTTAGACCAAGGTGTTATGAAACAAAAAATCTGTGACCAAAAAATCAAAATAAAAAGATGTCAGTTAAATTCCAAGCAAAATAGAGACGTCAAGCTCTGCCGGAAATGCAGGGAATGGAGCCATTTAGTCAGAAAGTCAAAGAAAAAATGTAGACCTTGAATCCTGACTGAAAAATGGCAGTGATATTTCAAGAACTAGCTTTGATAGGCCTCAAACTAGTCAATTTAATCAGCAAGCCTCACATTCAAGAAATAGGTGTGAGCATTTTGCACACACAACTGTGTTCACAAACAAGTTCTTTTTATTTGTGGGTGTTTTGGGATTTGATTTATGAAATACTCACTCTTAATGAATAAAATATTAAGCTGTTGGTGTATTGGTTGTTTTGAAATTTTCTTAAAAAATACTAAGAACAAAGTAAAACTTGATAAAAGTACATGATTTAATATAAAAGACTTATAGCTGTATAATGGTCTAAAATGCAGTATTAATTTTGTTATATGCTACACCACATACATAATTATGTTTATGTGTGAATAATTTATTATCATTAACTGTTTGAAGTTCTTTGAGATGACATTCGAAAAAAGTGATATAATTTGCAATGTTTTTAAGGTTTACAAAATGTTGTCCAGTTGTCCCAATGTGGAACATCTTGATGTGGCACAGACAAGTGTTTCAGATCTAAGTTTTAAAGGGTAAGCATTCACTAGGGTCAGTACTCAAAGAATGACAAGGGGAGGGTTCTGCCAGTATTTTAGGGTTGAAAATTCAAATGCTTGGTATTTTTTTGGGTCAAGAGATCGGTCACATATTTCTTTAGGTCCTAAAAAATAACATGTTTTTTGGGTCTCATCTCTGAGCAAACTTTGGTTGCAATCATTACATCAAAACAAAATTCCTTTGAACTTTTTTTCAGAGGCACATAATTTCCTGAAGAAGACAATACATGCAGTGTATATTTGTGAGCTTGTTTGTTTCTCCCGTTTTCTTTCTAACTAATTTGTCATTATTAAAGTTTTGTATTTTTTGGTTAGGGAATTGGGATGGCAAGTAATTTTTTGGGTCTAAAATTTCAGGCATATATTTTTTGGGGGGGATAGCATTTATGAAGCTTTGGGAAACCCCTCTGTCACATATATACTTTGAGTACCCCCCCCCCCAAAAAAAAATCAGTTTCAAGGGAAAGGTACATAGAACAGACAGAATACCCAATCAGAATGGTTTTGTATGGACTGTACAAAATTTTATTTAAAATAAAAAACCAATACAAACTCTCTGACAATGGAGTTAAACACTCCAGAATCGACATAGGGTTTTATTTTATTTGCTACCAAACTTTCGTAGTCTGGCCAAGCCATCTAGCACTCTGCCGACTTTGACATTATTTAATTCTTTATACATGAAATTTTATTAAGTTTTTGATAAATGCGATTTCTTAATGAAAGGGTTTAAAACTTTAGTCCAGGACTTAACAACAGCTGTATAAGTACTGGTAAGTTTTTCCGACTGGAAGCCTTTATTTTTCATGGAACTAGAGTTTTTTGTTAAATTCTATAAAATGATTTGATTTGTATATGTGTTGTGTTGGACCAGACTGCCCTTTTCACAGCCCCACTGATGTTTATGTGTTTGCAAAAATCTTTGTGCAAAGTCAATATACCTCAGTTGTAATGCCAATGCTTGTTGAACCTACAGTAAATTAAAGTATATTGATTCTTGCGTCAATTAAAAAGTATTATTTACTAATTATAGGAATTTAATATGAAAGTAAGATAAATTATATAGGTACCGTTATTACAAGAAATATGATAAAGGAAGCGCTTGTTCATATTTTATCCTTTAATTTCATTTCTAACCACATGTTCAACTGGATTACAACTCCATATCTATAGCCTTTTCCAGAGAGGTGGTGGCTCCAAGCTGAAGTATCTTGATGTCTCAGGGTGCAAGAATATTACAGACAAAACACTGATAAAGCTGGCATCGTCCTTACAGAAAATAGACTTGACAGTGTCAGACATTGAGGAGAGTGAGTGCAATGACTGTCATTCACACTGTGCATGTGTAACAAACTCTAAAACTGCCACTGGCATTGATAACAGAAAAGGACTGGAATATCTGGCTTTGTCAGGGTGTTACCAGATCACAGATGATGGCCTGAGGTGTGTAGTGGAAAATATTTTGCGTCAATTTTAGGGGTGGTTGTTTTGCCTTAATATATTTATTTATTAACTTGTAGTTAAATTTTGTTTTAAGATTTTGAAGTTCCTAATGAAATAAGGCAAAACCACTGATACAGACAAGACGGTTTGCCTGAAACGAAGCAAGGCTGCAAGAAGCTCTAATGGTTTTTCTAGGGACAGTTTCCCAAAGAAATTGTGAAGCTTGCTGTGTTCTGTCATTGGTTGAAATATTATTTTAAAAAGTTGAATTCTTGTAACATTCCACCTGGTTAGCCCAGTTGGTAAGGTGCCAGACCTGCACATAAGTCTTAAACTAACTGAAGACCTTTGCTCTTCATCTTCTTGTTTTCTTGGGTAAGGACGTTAAACCATAGGGGGCTTGAAAGAACCCACAATACTTGGCAATTTTAAGAGTAGGGTTTTCCTGGTGTTGTGGTCTGTCTACTACTAGCTGAGGATAAATACAAATGTGAGCCATATATAATTATATATATAATCATATAATTATAAAGAAGTGTCAGACACCCTCAGTACCATTCTACTGTACTATTTTAAACAGGCACTCACAAGCTTTGCTAGTTGGGAGCACCTGTTTAACTTTTCATTGTGTTTTATTGTATTACTGATTAGGAATTCTTTACAACAAGGTATAGAACTCTCTTTTCCCTGCATTCCCAATGCCACAAATAATTGACAACTTGACGCTTGACTTCGCATGCCTGGTAATTGCAGTTCAAATGTTAACACGGCCAGTGCCTGATCAACTTATTTGTACATATTTTTTGAATAGAAAATGAAACCAATGATGTTTAATAAAAATCAGAGACATAATTGTTTTTTATGGTTTTGTGTTCCTAACAGGGCCTTAACCAAATATGGGAGACAGCTGAGCCTGAAGCATTTGGATTTGTCAGGCTGTCTGCGAGTAACTGCAAAAGGACTATTGGATCTTGTTTCTGCCTGTCCCAATTTAGACCATGCAGAGTTTTTCTACTGTGACAACATAAATGAAGGGCCGTATCAGGACACTGCTAGCGGGTGTCAGAACTTGGAGTGTTCTAGTCGTGTCTGTTGTCGTTCTGGCCTGTAGCATGATGACAGAATTACTAAGAAGAGTTTTCTGTGATAACTTATAACACACCCTAAATTTGTGATTCGAAAATTAACCTATAATTATAGCCTGGATTTATTTGTTTCCACTTTTCTTTGAAAACTAGTAACTTACTTATTTGTGAAGACTTTGTTGGTTTCAAAGCTACTTGTTTTTTTTTGCAGCAAAAATCAAATACAGTAACAGTGTGTTTTATTTTATTTAGTAACCTTAGTTGCAATAAATGAGACTGGAGTATGAAGCTGTTCTAAGTTACGTTTTGTTGTTAAATAGTTATATGTCATAAAATACAGTCTCTTTCTATTCTACAATTTGTTTGTTCAAATTTTAAAATGCTATTTTAAAAACTAGTAGAAAGTTGAAGTTGTGATCAGAGATAATTAGTATAAATATTGTTTTAGCAATTAACAGTGTTTCAATGCAGAAATTCCTAATATTTGCATTTATTGCAAAGTATAATGAAAATAAACCTACAGGATTTATTTGTTTCCACTGCTTGCTTTGTGGGAGTTAGGAATATAAAACTTATTCTCCTTGACTTTTTGCATCTTTTAGTTAAACATTTTTTAATAAAAATATAGATGTGTCAGTTACATTTAATATAGATAGATTAAAAATGAATTTTATGAGTTGTCACTGAAATGAATCAGTTCGCACACCCCCTCCCTTACCCCTACATGTCTCCTCCCCCCCTCCCACACACACACAAACAACAACTACCATTTTGGGTCAAATCCTTTGTTTTTACTTGACTGGGAATACTCGAAGTATATTTGCCATCAAAATAGCAAAATATCCTATCCAAAAAATACAAGTGGGTCAGTGCAAAGTCCCCTCAAGTTGTGCAGAACATGTAACTTGATTTGCAGTAAATATCACATTTAGGGCAATGCTATAGGAACTGTCTTTGAACTTGCTACCAGTTTGTATGTTTGCTAAAACAAGGAACTTAAAAAGCAGTCTAATAGCTTCATACCCTAAGATCGTTTAACACAGGTTTTCCTTTAATAACCCCCAAAAAATAATGGACTATTTTAACTTCTAAAACATATATATGACCGCCACACTTGCCACACCAATACAGGGAGTTTCTCCCCCCTACCCCCCATTAGAAAAGAACCATCATGTTTGCACTTCAGTCAGATTCAGCGATACAACATTACATGCCTGAGTTCATCCAATATAAGACTGGTGTGATTTATGGAGTGTTGTTCGAGTGTCCGTTGCCCCTGTTTAAGGAATGAAAGTTGGTTGAAGGCATGAATGTAACAACTGGTCCTTAATTTAACAAAGGCCCGCCTAAATGTAACAACACTTGGTCCTAATATGACAAAGGCTGTAACAACACTTGGTCCTAAATGTAACAGGAAACATTTTGTGTGAGTTTTGTAGTTTATATTGATTTCTCAGGACATTAATTACCAAGTTTATCCATTTCATTGATTTTCACTTAACTTACTTTTTACTTTGAAAATCACTACAAAACAGTTGAACACCCTTTACTCTTTACCATAGTTTTAACTAAGTTCCATAAAGGGGTTTTTGGAAAGCCCTGTGACATCAATATTCTTTCGAGAAGTATTTACAAAATGATTGAGTTCAAGACTAGGTGGGTTTTAATTCTGTTCTACAAATAATAATAAATTTTCAGATGTTTAAGGGCCTAGTGTTAAAACAGTGCAATCAACTTTGTATGTAATGCTAAATTCTCCCAATGGTTATGAAGGGATATTAGAGGTTATATATGAAGAGAGGGTTGAAGATTTGATCAGACCCCTCCTATGAATTTTGAACCCCCCTTCTAAATATTCTCGGGTAACTTTTCAGGTTAAATTGACAAGAGAAACTGGCAATGGAAACCTGTTTAGCAGAACTAAGTCATTTGACAGCTGTTATCCAGTTTGTTGGTTCAAACCAATTAAACTAGGGCCTAGTGATTACTTGTTTCAATTTTTAACAGGCAATAAGAACTGTTTTGTTGGGGATCTGACCATTCTTTTTCATTTCATCAAACAACTGAACTTACACAAACATATTTACAAAGACAATATTAATTCTGAAAACTTGACCTATTTTCCTCAAAGGTTAAAGCATTTGAGCATCTCTTCACATTTTGTTTTTGTAATTTTGCAGCTGCTAAATGCTTGAAGATGATAAAAAATTAATAGGCGAAGCTGGCATCAAACACAACCAAACTTTGAAATTTGTTTCAGACAATCGCTTTATTTATTTACTATTTACTGCTGGCATAAGGTTTGTGTATGTGGTTTATGAACAGAAGAATAGATCACCCATTTATGTAGATTGTCTGTGAATTTAATTGAAAGCTCAAGGTTTTGTAATCAGCAGTCTCCAACCTTTAGCAAACATGTTTGTAGAGCGATACAATTAGAAACCAGTTACAATAATTCGTTCTTAGGACTTTGTGAATGAGGGACAGTTTCTAAGAGAAAAACAAGATGGATTACTGATTTTAAACAAAAGGTTGCTTGGCATAGAAACAACTGTGAAGGTTCGGCATTTTGATCAGTTAATTACCGAGCTTCAAAACCACGGCTAAAACAAAATTATTTCATGGCTTGTTGAAAACACAAGTGATTTATTTTGCAAATTTTCTTCAGATGTAATTCAAAGCATGTTAAGGCTTCATTCTTATACGACTAAATCAAAAGGAGAATCAGAGGTTCATTAAAATTGGGCCCTAGGGATTTCACAGTTCCCTTTACTTTTAGATAAAGAAGAAACGAATAACAATTATTCAAGACTCCGAGTGGCTCAATATTATGCAACAACCCATTATACCTGATGAACATTATGAATCTTCGTCTTGAGCAAGCTTTGTTCAGACTTTAAAATAAAAATAAATTCTAATGTGCGTATTTAAGTCTGCAAATCGTTCGAAGTACGATGGAAATTGTCTGCCATCAAAATTTAGGTATGATGTCATTGCCACATTAAAAGTAAAACTTGCTTTGTTAGAAGCCCATTTCTGAGAAGTTTTAAAATTTCAAGGGGCTATAGTGCAGTCTAGTAATACTATACTGCAGATGCATTGTTGTAAACATTTCTGTCTGCATGAAACTTTGTAGAGATAAAAGCAAGACATAAAAGAATCTGGCGGTCGAGAAGATTCATTGTTTGTTTTAACATACGAAACAGTGCGGGAGCGCATTTTGGATTTTAATATCTACAGTCTTTCAATTTTAGTTTTAACACTTTAAAACCTGGTATACCACACACAAAACTCGCTTATTGTCATAACATCTTTTTATTTTGTACAGTTCTCAGTTGCAGCAACCGTTTTTGGTAGCTACGGAAATTTGAAACATTTACAAATGACCATATATTATCATACTGATTCTATATTTGTTTTTCAGGATTCTCGTAAAAATATAAAAAGTCTTAGCTTTCATGAATATTCCTATCTGTATATTTACAGCTCAATCTTAATGTAAAACACGAGACAAGTACGTTACCCCAACTGGTTCAACTAGAGATACGTGAAGAAAAACATGTCAGAATCGAAGCACGTATGAAGAATAGTAACTTAAGTGATAACGCGCACTACTTCACTGGCGCAAACCACGCATGAAAAAATTCTAAAAAGTAACTTTATGGTAAACTTACAATTTTAATGTCTCATCGAGTGCATGAACTACGAATGAAAATGTACTAGGCAATTTGAATAAAAATTTGAGTTTCAAGTTTTCATATAATTGCAGTTCGGCCTCTGTCATGTTTGACGTCTAACAACCGTATTACCGGCCGATAATTTTCGGCAAGACAGTCCTACTGTTCATTGTTGCAGAACCTGGAAGTCCGTCTTCGGTGTGTCTAGGCTTTACCTTGCCTGAGGTAGGGGGAAGCTTGGTCATTGTGGAATCTGAGTTGTGTTTTTGATGTCTTCTCTCTGCTGATGTAATCGTGTTGTTGTTTGTTTCTGGGGCACGCGGAAGCCGTCTTCTTAACCATGGATGTCGGAGAGCTTGGGCTGGCGTCATTCGCTGCGATGGATCCCATTCTAAACATCTCTTGAGAAAATCAACGAATGCTGCATCATCACAGCCTTTCAATGCCTGAACCCATGATTTCGAGGACGGAGGTCCTCGAGTCTTGCCGTGTCGCGATCGACCACCCGTAAGAACTGTACTTCCATCTGGCAGTGTTGTGACGGTGCAATAACGCGGATGCCCTTTCGAACTGATGAAATTTTTCGTTCTCTTGGAACTCTCTAGCAACTTCTGTGGTGGCATTCCAAGTAGCTCAATTGTACAGGCTAGCTGGTCACCTTCGTCCTCACCGGGGAAAAGAGGATAGCCAGTCAAAAGTTCTGCCAAAATACAACCAAAACTCCACATATCGATCGGCATACCATAGCGTCCACCAAGAATTACTTCAGGTGCACGGTAAAAGCGGCTTTGAATATACGTGTAAATACGTTGATGTTCATAACAACTCGATCCAAAGTCTATAACTTTAATTCCGCTTCGTCCCTGCTGCTTTAGCAGAATGTTTTCGGGTTTTAAATCACAATGGATTATCCTGTTACGATGCAAAGCGTCCAAACATTGTAGAATTGAATGCGCGAACTTGCGAACCAACTGTAAACTAAAACCCTGAAACTTGTTCTTCTTGACGAGTTCATAAAGATTCATGCTTAGCAGTTCAAATGTCATACACACATGATTTCGAAACTGAAAATGTTCTAACATATGAATGATGTTGTGAGTGTTGTCTTTATCCTGTTTTTTCAAATGCTCTAAAATCCGAATTTCTTCTTGAGCTTGCCGGTGGAATCGCTTTTCGTTTCGAACCATTTTCAAGGCGATATGTGTTTGCGTTTTGTGATCAAAAACTTTCACAACTTGTCCAAAGCTGCCTTTTCCTAGGATCTTAAGAACCTCGTATCTATAAGCCACATGATCGTGTGGAATATGAATGTAAGATCCCTGATCGTCATCGTATCCGCCATTATTCGCTCCACCAACCACACCCTGGCGTTTCTTTGCGCTAGGTCCTACAAACCAGATTTGAGGATAATTGAAAATTTCATGATGTTCATAAGCAGTTAGTTTATGCATATGTTGTTTCATTGCTTGCTCTGGAGTCATAGGTATTCCTCGAGCTTTCTGAGAACCCGAACTCTGACTGGATCTGCGCCCACTCATTGGCGAAACCTGTCCTGAAACAGAGAGCGGACGAACAGCCGGTAATCCGTGAACATCAGCTGCGGCGATTTTATTTCGATGGTGGTGATTTGTTTCCTCTTCGAAAAGCTGTTGTACCTGAACTCCGCCAACTCGAGGAAGTGCCCCCGAGGTAGAATTCTCATGTCCCATTTGCTTATGACTTTTCGTCGATGGTTTTAACGGCGGTAAAACATCACCTTTTCCCGTGGCGTCCATATGATATATCGATTCTCCTGTAGCTCCCACAAGCGATCGGTTTTTTGAAACCTGCAAAGGCTTCGTTCTTTCACTAGTTGTTATCATACTCAATTTACTATATTGGCCTAAAACAGAATTCTCTCCCTCTTTAATATTTCGGGAGGAAATTATTCTAAACTGTTGGCTTTCATCGATCGCTTGTAGTTTTGTCAGCCGCGCTCTTTGTTGTGCTGTTTCTCCACGTTGCTATGAAATTCAGCCAATCAGAGAGCGGCCAGCCGTGCGTCCGGGGAAACCACACGCGTAAACAGACAGTCATGTTGTGACGTCACCTAGCAACCAACAGTCTGAACCGTGTGTTTACATCAAAATTCGCTTGGTTTTCTCCTGGCACAAAACAATGAATTCACTTAAATGCCGTAATGCTTTTCGCCGAATGCAAAAAAAAAGTTCTATTTGTTTTTATTGAAGATGTTATTTCATTTAATTAACGAACCTCCCCGCTGAAGGCCGCTAAATGTTGATCTTTGGAGCAACCGAAATCGGGTTTTTACTGAGACTGAAATTTATAAATGTAGGTGACTCTAAAACGTAAAGTCTAAAGACGTATTAACTTCCACTGTTCCTTTAGTAGTAAAAGAATAGCAGAGTTGTAATTTTGCGATAAAAGTTCCGCAGAAGAAAATTTAGGTAAACGTCTGTTCTTGTCAATTTCCGGCGCTCAAGAACATTTCAATTTCAATCGGTGGGTCTTCGAATTTTATGAGACGAAGACAAAACAGAAAGATCTCGACTTACTCATTATTGACACTAGATGAAACGACAACTCAACCACAATTTGCGTTAAGAAAGCATCAAATGATATTATCAACTTTAAGTGCAAGTTTTTTCTTCAAAAAACACCAAAGCTGTATTAAACAGTTCGATGTTTAGATTTCACGGTTGATAATTTTCTAGACAGAAAGTAACCATGACCTATTGTTCAACCAGCAATAATTAGACTGGCTCGATTTTGCAGCTGTCAAAGAGAATCAGATATTTTATTTCGGAAGGGAAAGCAAAAGATACCCGTAAGGTCATAAAAAATATTGGCGGCCGGCAATTTGATGCGAACTGATCCGAATAAATACGTAGCACCTTTACAGAAAGTGAAAATCAAGCAGTAAAACTAAATGTAACTACAAAATGAGCAATGATTTTTGTCTATCAATATAAATCAGAGTATTAACAATTATTTACAAAAACTCCTTTAAAAATATGAAATTCTAGTTTAATGCGGGTTGATGACGTCACAAAGGTAGTCATTATTTCTCAATGACTCAAGTGATATCAATTAAAATCCTGACAGTCCGATAGGAAGAGTTAAAACCGAAAATGATCAAGGGAAGATGATTGAAATCGCAGTATTTAGAATTAGGTATATTTATATGAAAGGGTGATGAAAGTATAATCCCTTTTTGCTGGTTTGTTTTTCATTTTCAGACCAGAAAATTTGTGTACATGTTGGATAAAATTTGTTTCATAGCGGAGGTGTTCAGAAACAGAGATATATTGATAAGAGTTGCTATTTATAAATTAAAGTATCTGAATGACATTTGAAATCGAAATGAATTTAATTCTATGACAAGCCATGAACCCAAGATAGTATTCTTTTCAAAGAAAACAACAACGTTTATTGCAGTTCAGTTAAATATCTGAAAAAAAAATTAAAGGCTGCATGACGAAACTTTATCAGGTTTTTACACGCTCGATTTTAACTGACGAAACTTTATGGAGCTCTTTTTAAGTCGTAAACAGTGACGAAACGATATTGAGTTTGTACGAGCTTATAATTGGCCCCACAATACCATAACGCTTTTGAAAGAAAGTGCCAATTCAGTTACAGAAAGTCTGACTAATAGAGCAAAAGTTATATATAGTAGGTAACCAAAGAAAAAGATTGCGCTCTAATAAGCCCCTGGGAGGGGGGAGGGGGGAAACTTGTCTATTTTGGGCTCGTTGGGGCTTAATAGAGAGAGGAGGTGGGGTGGAAGCTTAGTTAAGAGAGGAGACCTTATTTGAAAACTGTCAAAAGCCAAAGACAGAACACAAGATAAAGTCTGGATACCTAACAGAGTTAATGGGTAGTAACTCTGTGCTCTTCTTGCTACAACTAGCTTTTTAACTAGCATTACTACTCAAAAACTAAAACAGGTTGAGAATTCCTTTGACAAAATATATTCGCCAAAATTGAATACAGCAACAGTTACAACTCATCAGCTGGATTCTCAAACTGTGTGCACTAGTTTCAGTTCCACCTTATTTGGTAGGAAAAGTTTAAAACAATTTTTTTACAAGTAAAAGAAATCGATTAAAAAGAGAGAAAATGCAATGGGGAGAGGAGCGCGCGGTTGAGTAAAGGTTGAGGGAGACTGAAAATAGTCCCAGAAGCGAGGCGATGTCCAACTAACATGGCGGATGAATCGTCCCTGAAGTTGTATCCTTTTCACTTTCGTAATTTTAGTGAAGTTTTATTTATTTTTTAGCTTCAGACTTGCAATTTATTCTTTGTTCCTTAATCCACGGCACAGAGAATTTGAAATTCCGTTTGCCACGGAAAGTGAGGCGCGGATTGCATGTAACTCCTTGGCAGTTGACCCCGAACCCAAGCGAGGCCGGGCGAACAAGAAACTTTCTGTCGCAGGGAAAGTTCTACACGTGTAAGTTCAAACTGTGTCGATGTTCTTGCTTTGTAAAACCTGGTACATATATAATCCTCCGAGCCGTTGTAATCGTTCGGGTCGTTTGTAAAACTTCTCAGGCGACCGAGACGACCAAAATATGTGAACTGAGACGATAGAGACGATGACGGTAGTTCGGATGAATCAAGTTCTATCCGGAAGACAGCTCTAGACGATCGTAAAGATTCGAAACGATCAATAGAGAACCACTCGTACGCGATTTGAATGACCGGGACGCCGTTCCTGCTGAATTCAACAATCTGGGAACAACCAATGTTGGCTATGGATATATAAGAATCATCTTCAATTGACAGTTAACACAAACATGGAAGTGAGAAGTTTGGAAATTGGAAGTGAGGACGGCACATTCTTTGGATAAATTTCCGTACTCACAAATACTTCATTATGCATACGTAGCTATTGATCTTCAGACCAAAATATCGGAGATAAACCTCGTTTTACGAGCAACCAAAAATTCTCAAAATCACTTTACGGGTTAGGAGTAACGTTTAGGGGTGGGGTAAGGATTAAATCTTTTAAATCCTAAAATATGTGGAGTTTGGCCAACATAAACTGCATGAAATGGTGAAGTTTGGCGACCATTACCAGTGTTCGAATTTAACGCTTGCCCGTTTGCCCGCGACAAGCAGAAATTCGAACGGGCAAACAAAATTTCAACTTTTCGTAACACAGGTTGCCCGGCGGGGCAACTAGAATTTTTACACTTTAGTGAATTGCTGAGAATCTTAAACTTCTACTTTAAAAATAATTTGTCAAAATTTTACTGTTTAAGATGCAAATAGATATCCCTGCTGCCTCAAAATAAATATACCTTGCTACGATTGCTCGCGCACGCAATTACTATTAGTTATTTACTATATTATACACGCCACACGCATGAACATTCTGATTGAAATCGTCGGGAAAATTCGTGTTCGTCTGCTCTTGAGGTGACCGATGATCAAATCCTGATATTTTGAATAGCCAATCAGAACTAATTTTGGTCACAGCTTGGCTGCAGCATGTTATTCGACTGCACGCGACATGATTATATTTGGTCTAAAATTGTTTTCTTCCATTCTACGTTTTGATCGGGATTAAGTCACAGTTTTTCTGCAAACAAATGCCTTAATCTGACAACAAATTACCATGTGAAGGCTTGAAGGGTGAAGGAAAACAAAGAAAGAATCGAACTTCACTGGAGTCGACAATCATGAACACTCGAACGATTACTACTCGATTCATTTCATTAGACTAGCAAAGGAAG
>JAOBAT010080464.1:0-19585 GCA_026413305.1 Hydrozoanthus tunicans | reverse complement strand
TAGCCAATCAGAATGCAGCATTCATGATAGACCACTAGTATGATTTTACTAAATGGTGATACACTATGTTGTACCAGGGCTTGGAAACAGCATTTTTTTCAAGTACCCAGCTGGCAACGAGAGGCCAAATTTGGTAGCCTGGGCACAAGTTGTAGTAGCCACAATTGGACAGCATTTTCAAGGTGTAGTCCGACCATACCCCGTCTGCATCTGTTTGCACAAGAATTTGTGTTTGTTTCCTGATTTGTGTTACCAAGAAAGCAGACACTGTAAGCTTCAATCGCTCATCGCAATAACTGTTAGTTAATCAGTCACAAAGATTCCATACAATATTGTAGCAGCCGGCTGGCTACAACTTCTAAACAACTAGTAGATAGCTTTCATTTTTTAAAGCATGGCAAGTTTCAGCCCTTTTTCACAGTATTTTCAACGTGAAACATATACACACAGCTTTTAACGTTTTAATGTCATTTGTAACTATCCAATATAGTAACGTACTGCTTGCTACAAACTTAGTAATAGCATCTTTAAAAGTCTCTGCCTTAATGGGCTACTTTAAGAAAAATAAGTGCTTTAATTAACAGGTAAGAGCAAGGACAGAAGTGCATTGAAAAGGGTCTTCTCACTCGACCAACAAGAACAACAAAAGTACTAAACCTATGGGATATTTTTAAAAGTAACTGATAAGCTAACTGCTTTGGTTATCGCAACACTCTCTGGAAATCAGTTTAAAAATTAACCCCCTGAAAACTCTGGTCCAGGTAATATCATCAATCGGGAAAAAAAACTTCTGGCAAGAAAACATACTCTGGTTTCCATACTGAGCTATGAACCTAACTACAAAATAGCTGTCAGTCTCACACTAACATGAAACCTGTAGTGACTGATGCAAAGAATAATTATTTTTAGTCGATTTCTGCAGATTAATGGGAAAACTAACGTTAGCTTCAAAAATGACAAAAAATACAAGTTCAAATGGAGTGTCAAGAGTTAAACTTATTTTCTAAAATGTTTTATAGTTACAGTCTGGTTGTACTTTTTTAAGGTTAAGAAACATAAGCAACTGGATGACAATAATGATCCATTGTTAATCCATTGTCAAACACTTTTGTTACTTCACAATGAGCCGATATTATGCAAGACTTTATCAGCAGTAAGTATTTTGTAGCAAAAATGTTAAACCCTTAATAAAACCACTATGGAGTCCTTATCTTGGTAAACCAGGCTAAAACCTTATAGCCTGCAAGAGAATAATGGACGACTGCATGGCAAACTTATTGTTAACTTTAGTAAAATTAACGCCCAACTGGTTTAGAACAGACATGATTTGGCAGAAATCTCTACCTTCGACAGTGTTAAATGATGCAATGGCATAGTGGAAACACAGATTGAAAAGATATACAAAGTGTAAAACACGTCTGTTCTAAAACTGAAGTTTGTCATGAATTAACTAAAACTTACAAAATGACTAAAGTTAAAGCTCTTTTCACTTTTACAGGTTATCTTGAGTTTTGAGGGTGATCGAGTCTTTTTTAAGTTTGTTATTGAAAAATTAATGTTTTCAGTAATGACTTTCTATGCTGCTATCCGATCTACTTTCTCTTTCTAAAAAAATTACTTCGCTCTACAAAATCTTTCAAATTCTTCAAAACAAAGTCTGTTGTGAAACCAAGTAAGAAAATAAATAAAACAATGTTTACAGTCGAAAAGTGATGGGGCATTTGGTTGTACCATGACGTTATGCACATCCAAACCTTCCAGGAATTCAACACTTAAGAAAATTATGCTTATTAGCTTAAGCTACATTTTTCAAACCTCTCATCATTTGCGTTTGCAAGCAGTACCCGTGGTTAGTCTTTATCAAAACATTCTACTATTGGTTAAAAAAAATACAAAAACAAAAACTACAAGATCTCTCTACTCGTCTTGCAGCTCACTGACTCAGCTTATATGTGGTCAAATATTTTGAGCCACATGAATCAAAAGAAAAGCTGACTGAACACTGTACAGTAAAAGATACAGACAGAGCTGGACACAAAACCATCAATTGCAAGCATCCAAGTCATACTGCACAGCATTTTTCTGGCCTACTGGCAAACATTTCAAACAGAATTTGCCTAGCTTTCTGCTCTTATTCTAACATCGGATGTAACAAAATATAATTATCATGATGGGGTGTAAGAAAATACATCATGATGAGTTGTAATAAAATAAATATATCAAGATGTATTGTAATAAAATATATACATCCTAATGTGGTATAATAAAACATATCATGATGGGGTATAATAAAATATTTCATGATGTGGTGTAATAAAATTAATCATGATGGGGTGTAATAAAATATATCATGATTGGGTGCATTAAAATATATCATGATGGGGTGTAATAAAATATATCATGATGGGGTGTAATAAAATATATCATGATGGGGTGTAATAAAATATATCATGATGGGGTGTGATAAAATATATCATGATGGGGTGTAATAAAATATATCATGATGGGGTTTAATAAAATATATCATGATGGGGTATAATAAAATATATGATAATGTGGTGTAATAAAATATATCATAATGTGGTGTAATAAAATATATAATAACGTGGTGTAATAAAATATTTCATGATGGGATGTAAGAAGAGTAAAGATTGGGTGTAAGAAATATCATTAGGGGTATAAAAATGTTTAAAAATATCTCATTAAAACCTAAGACATTGAGTGTGCAAAACTTCAAATCCCCCATAAATTATAGCCCTTCATAAAGTAACTGGGACATAAAATTCAAACTCAAAACAAACTGAACAAAATAAAAGAAAAATAACACACTGAACACAAAATAACTTCAAACTTGAAAAACACACAAAAAAACATTGCCTTTGTGCATGCAAACAGTACAAAATGAGATAATGGGAAAGAAATCAACACATTCAAAACCTTAATTGAAAAACACAATTGTTTTAAACAGACAAAAAAGGTTGGTCACCTCTTATTTTTTATTTTCCTTCATAATTTTATTTCATACCCCAGGAAAAACTTGTACCTGATCAACATGTTACTGCTTAATAATTTATAGTAACTGATGTACGTATATAATGAGTAATCACTTAAAATGACTGCATTGTTCTTTTACAAAAGGTTTGTGTAACCAACATACAGAGAGAATTTTTACTGTCATCAATCAGTTGTAACATTTAATATTCAATGTGGATCAGTAACAAGTAACGTACATACAGTGTGGATAAATTATTCTACCTAAGTACTTATCAGTTTTTAACCAGTTTCCTTTTTGCAGATACAGGAGTTTTAGATTAATAACAAAAAACCTAACTTATACATTTATATTTTTAGATAAAATCAGTCTGACTCATTAAACTACAACTGTCTTCACAAACTTTACCACCAGAAACTTTTCCTAATGCATTTCAGTAAGAACTATCAAAATAAATTAAGGGCCAGCCTTTTGAATAAACAAGCAAGCTATGTACATTTGTTCTTCTGATGGTTACAGCTCAGAGTTTTTTGTCTCAGCATAAAAAATGTTTTACATCAATAACTTCTATGACAAATGAGATCAACTCTGAAATATTTTCACAATATAAAACACAACTATACACATAACTTATAATTTTAAGTGAAGCTAAAATTATGTTGCCACAACTATTTATAACACACTCAAAAGCAGTCAAATTTCTAAGTGTCATTTTATTTGGGATTAAGCCCCTCTGTTGAACACTTATTATATACAGTAACATGAATTCATTTACCAATACAGGTAACATTTATTTGCCGTTCAAATTTGTAGCTGGTTATCTCACCCCATTTACACATCTTGCCCAGATTTTTTAAATCTCAGCCGTAATCCTTTATTCAACAGCTTATAATATTACTTTGACTCATTTTCCTTACTTCTTAAATTTCACAATACAAGAAAGGCTAGCATTCTCAACAACTAAATTGGGACAACACAATCAATGATAGAGGCAAAATAACTCGGGGCAAGACGCCCACAGGACGGGATAACCAATTGCCTTATACCTACGGCAGATTTCACCTTGGGTGATTATTCAATAAATTTCAGTTTCACTGAATCTGATTTGAAACAGCTGAACATTCAATTAAAAAATCTGCAACAAACAAACTTTGATTGCATCTTTGATTAACTTGACCAGTACAATAATTATAGTATTTAATCATCAAGTACTATTTATGTTGTAAAGAACAATATAACTATTGTCTTCTTAAATATCATTTGATTGTTACCAACTAATATTGGTAAATTGAAAGCAGATCAATGAAGCAGGAAACATCACTAATACAGGTAACTAAGTTGAGTCCAAGCAGCAGTAGAATTATTAATTAAAGTATACAGTACATACTATACTGTGTATCCATCTATTTGTATGGTTTGAATAAATGTTATTCCAACAGCTTCTTAAAACACCACTTGTTGCATTTTTTACAGAACTAACATGTTTTACAGATTTCATCTTTAGTGACAAAGTTACATGGAGTAAGAAAAAGAATAACCCAATATAATTCTGCCTGACAAATTATTTTAGCAAAACTGTTGAACACCGTATTCTTTTTATTAAAAGAACACATTAAATAGTTTCAAGTGCATACGTCTGCTGTATAATAACTGGTACAACTAATAGTGTTGTACAATGTATTGCTATAAAGGGGCAATCATTAGTTAACAAAATTACAGCATTAAATATTCACTTCAAATATGGGTCTGTAAAACATGGGTGGAGAGTAATCAGTAGGACTCTGGGCGCCAGCAACACACTGGGCTTTAGCATTGTTACCAGCTTTATTGCCTCCTAAGACAAAAGCCATTGAGTCTAAAAGTGAATCCAGATCATTTTCAAGTTTCAACTTTCTCTTCTCAATACTGCCACTTGACACAGACTTCCTTTCATCAATGATTGCTGGTATTGGGGAGTCCAGGTAGAGATGACGCTTATCCTTGACTCTGGATTTACGCGCATAAAATTCAGTGTCTGACACAACTCCACCAAATGCATACTCACTGTCTGTCTGACTCACATCACTTTCATAATAACGACTGTTATAGCACTCGGTGTCTGAGACAATCTCTAAGACTGGTGCTTTAACATACACACCACTTTTTGTCAACTTAGTTGGTTTCTCATCAAGATACTCAACAGTGTTGTTATTAACATCTTTGTCAGCAAGGTCTTGCGATGACCAGTAAGAAATGTCTTGAACATCACTAACAGAACTAAATGGAGTGTAGTCTTCAGAAAACTTACTATAGCTGCTTAAACTTGATGTCTTGCTCATTTCCTTTCTACATTTAAAGCACTGAGTTGGACTAACTTCAGGGATTCCACTGTGCCTTCCTTCAAAGAGTGAATCAAAACTACGAGATCTTCTCTTCACAGCAGCTTGCTCGGATATAGAAGACCTTGATTTTCCTTGTCGCAAAACAACTTTAGAAGAACCATTTGTAGCAGTCATGCTTGCACTTTTCTTTACAGTAACTTGTACAGTTTGTACTCCACAGTCTGACTGGCGAGGCCTTGGCCTGGTTGATTTTGGCAATGAAGCACTTCTACTTAAGCCCGAGTCAGTTCGTGATGGGATATTACCCTTATTCCATGGGAGCCGAGGGGTTACAACCTTCACTTTTCCACCACTGGTAACTTGGCCAGCAGTAGTTTTACCCTGAGCTTTTGCATAAATTGAAGATTTAAAAATCTGAGCAGGTCTGCGCTCTAATGCGCCACTGCTCTGCTTGACTGGTTTAACATACTTTACAGATGTAAGAGTATAATTACGAGGTACCACCTTTGCTTTCTGCTTCTGCTTTGCTAGATCCATCTTTGCCACTTCCAACAATGATGATGAATTCCCTGCATTCAAAGAAGCTCCTGGTCCGTTCATTCGAGATTTCAGCATTGCTCGCCTTGTGATTGCCATTGCAATTGACTCTGTCTCTGTTAATTTATTTCTTTAAAAACAAATAACAGCAACATTGAGTGAAACAAAGCAGTAGCTAACAAAAAAAAATAAAATTCTTAAAGCCTTGCAAATGAATATTAATTTTAACCCCCTTGGAAGTCAATATTCTTTCATTTTACATCGAGTTATTAACACAGATAGCACAGTTCAAAGAAACTTATTGGGTAATACTATACATACATTATCACAGAAAATAATATCTAGTAAAATGAATAATGCAAAACAACAACAAGGAAAAGAGTAGTATGATAATTGAAGATAACCTTTTTATCTATCAAATAACACTCAAATTTACTTCCTCAAAGTTACATTTTAGATTTTCAATTATGTATTACCGGCAAATTATTTCCTTAAGAAACTACTGTACACCAATGATATGCATCAAACCACTTTTGTTATAAGGAGCAATTTTTAAACTGCATGTAAAAATCAATGACTAGCAGGCCAATAAGCTTGCAATCTAGTTTTTTAGAAAAACATCACTGCTTAACATAAACTCATTGGAATCAAAATTGCGAGCAATTATTTCACTCAGTGCTTAGTTTGCCATGCATTCTGTTAACATACAGTTGAAGTTTTTACTATCTAAAAGTCTTGCATAATATATTTTTTTTGATTCTCTTGACACTATAGAACCTTTGCTTAAAAATATGCAAAAATTGTAGTAAAAAATAAAAAACTATTTTACAAGCACTGACCAGTTTGAACCTAGTAGCTTTGGGGAGTAAGGGAAGGGCTGCTGCCCCTAGAACTAAGTAGCCATCTTGACTTAGCATGTTCCATCATGTGCAACAAGAAAAATAAAGTTTCAGAGAACAGTGGCTATTTAAATATTCTTTTCTTTACATTCAAATTAGCCTTACAAGCCAGCTGGCGCTTGGAGTATCAAGTTTCTTTGAAAGTTTAACACAAGGACAAGGCTATACATAATTTTATAATAGAGGTAATTTGAATGTAGCAAATTAAGAATACTTAAATTGCTGCAACTCTTGCATAGATCTTCAAAATTTCACTTTTTTGTACCTGAGATCTTCAATTTCTTTAAGGTACTTCTGAATAAGTTCTTCCACTCCATTGTCAACTTCTAAACAACAAAAAAGAGGTAAGGTGTTAAAGTATTTAATAGGGTATTATCTTAATAACTGTGAAATTACACCACTTAATCAGGTTGCTGAGTGTGATGCTGTCTTTCCATGAATAGCAAAAAATATAAGTTTACACCAACCTCCACTCATCTGTGCAACTGCCTGAGCTGCCATCAGATCTGTAATCCTGTTACACTGGGTCTCAATTGTTTGCTGGAGAGCTTTAATTCGCACCCTCATTCTGAAATTAGCAAATACTGTTAGTATTATACAATCAATCAACTTTATCAATACAATTAATACCAAATGTTTCAAATAGACCAAAAGCTGTTTAATATTATACCAATGACAAAGCTAGTATTTCAAAGGATGACAACTCAAACCTTGATAGTTTTACTCCACACATGTTTCAGCATTACTTCGGCCATCATCAGTGTGAATGTATAATGATTTTCATTGACAAGAGAAGTTGGGTTAAAATAGCTTACTGTAGAGTTCCAAATAGTTAATCATTAATCATTCATTAATATAGAGCTTGTTAACACATCACAGATATGAACAAGTTGGAAAGGAATAACTTAATGACACAATGTATGCAAACAAACAAACTCTTTGTATTGATTCGGCTGCCTGTTTTCATTAACTTCTGTTATTGCAGGCAGTCAGTCCCTTGTGTATTATTATTTATTGTCTTAAAACTTAAAAAATGTAATTTATAGGGAAATAAAGATATATTGTTGTTGTTGATTGGATACAGTAATTATTTTCTTGTCCCATTTAGAAAAAAAATTACATACTTGTCATTTTCAGTCTTGAGCATTGAGTTTTCATGAGTTATGTCACTTGCATGTTCACCCTCTATGCCAGATGCTCTTTTACCCTAAAACAAAATAATTCAATAAATCTAGGTACAGTACCTCTCTTGTTAATTCATTTAGGGAGTAACCATAGACTGCTGTTACTACTACGCTTTATTGGCTATGGATGTAAAGGTGTTGAGACAACACATTTGTAATAATGTCCAGAATGTTTTTTCAAGTTAAATGGAAACCTGTTTATATCCAACTTGAAAGAAACAAAGGAGAAAAATGCAGAACAATTTGACTTTTTGAGCTAGTATTCTAAAGTAAAACACCAAGAAGTAAATGTCACTACTTATGTCAGTTGTTAAATAGGTGAATATTTAACTGCTTGCTGGGTAAAGGCTAATTGAAAAACAAATCAGAGATTTTTTCATTTCCTATTGGTTTGTGTATACTTGGTACAGATCAGTGGGCAATTTGAGGTTCTCCTGATGAATATAAAGTATCAAGTATTGAAAAACCTCTGGTAAACTAAAATTTTGCTAGTTAATGCAAGTAAAGATTCACTTTATCTTAATTCCATATAAACAACAGAAATGTGTGGTTTGTAGAATTTGCTTTTAAAATATAAAGGACACTCCACTCATGAAGTCATAATTATCCTCAAGGAACTTGAGTAGTTTCCTGTTCCTTGAACCCAATAATTTTATTATAAATAAAGCAAGTTACCTGTCTGTACTCTAACAACTCCAGAGTCAGTTTTTGGATTTCAGACCTGAGACCTGCAATCTGTTTGCTTGCCTTATCCTGGTTAACAACAACCTTGTTTTTGATGTTTCGAGCTCTGTTAGCATACTTGAGGGTATTCAGAGTTTCCATGAAATCTCGATCAGATGGGGAAACACAAGCAATCATCAGAGTTCGACTGAGGAGGAATAGATTAATTTGCATAAACCTTCTTGATTTTGTTCTACTGTATCTATATTAATTTTGTTCACACATCCTTGAATAACCCAATCAACACCACATAGTATTTTATAATTTTTGTGCAATCTCATTGGATAAAACGCATTGTATGGTACAAATTTGGAAGTAGGCTATCAGCGAATAAACCCCTTTGGATTTGATAACTGCCTTTCGATTTTGTCAGCTATTTCTAATTTTAAAAAAAAGCAATACTATTTCAAATTTTGAATAAGTTGAATTTGATAGACAAAAAAATTAATCGTTTTGCCCAGTTTAACAATGAAGATTTTTTAAACACCTGGTTTCAAAGGCAGTGCCAAACAATGCAAAAAAGTCTAAAAAGTATTGCCATAAACAGGTATAAAAAGGTGTGATTCCACTTTTGCTAAACAACAGTTTCAATAAAGAGCTTAACTAAACCTATCAAGTCTCTAAAGTCTTTATCTTCAAACTGAGAGTTAACATTACATCCAACTTCAATTAAAGACAAAAGGAGAGAAATTTTCATCACTGGCTGCAGTTGTACACAAAGTTTTTTTGAAGAAAAAACTATTTGGAGAGTTATAAAAAAAATAAACCCCTTTTTTGCTTACTGGCATATCAAGGGTAATGTCCTTGGCTGGTAGATTATCTTCAAAATTTCTCAGTTGCCCTCGAAGCTTCGCTTCTCAACCAACTGTTCATTTTTCTGACAATCTTTCAGTCATGGATATTATCCTTCGGTATGCCAGCCGCTGGAAGGGGTTTATTTACTAATTATCTTTAATCATTACAGATTCAACATTAATAAACATATATCAAATAGATACGGATGAAATACCAGGATTTTTCCTTTTACCAAAAAACCGTATCTTCATCAGACTCACAGTGAAGGTACTATTTCTATTTTTTATGTGTGACATTCATACCAGCATGATTAGCCAATTATTACATGAGAGCTTGAATCCTGCTTCTGAAGGCACATGGCTGTTTTTTTTTTAAAAAAAGCGTTTTATGTAAAAGCTTTATCAGTATCTATAAAGTAAACAGAACTAATTTTTTTGCTTTGCTCACTCATGAGAGATACTTTCAGAACTCAAAGACAAAATTTGTATCCCTGTGTGGCCTTGGAATATTCAACACTTATTCTATTTCAATTGAGGTGGATAGTGGCAGAATATCTACTGAAGTTGATATTCGTTAATCCACTATCCAATGAAATTGAAATAGAATAAGTGTTTTAGTATAAACCACCAAGGCAACAGATCATTCCAAGAAAATGAAAGATTTTTAAGAAAAAAAATTTTACTACTTGAATCACTTAGCATAGCCAGATGCATGAGGCAGCCTAACATATGACTTTTGTGACAATTATTGTTTTGACAGTTTGTCAAATACAAAATAAATGTAAATGGCATAAAACAGTGAGTTACAAATTCTTTAGGCTGTTTTAAATATCCGTCTTCAGAGCAAACTTTTTCAGTATCCTGATCTGAAATCAATGCAAAGCGACTACTTCCCTCCACCATTTTGTTTGGGTCTCATTATCTACTACTTTAGAGGTTAATATTGTCTCACATCTATTATTTCTAAACCAATCAAATCGCACAAGGCTGAGCTGATATATACTTATCTCTATTTAACACTCATCCTTCTTACAATCTCAATTAGAACATTTATTTTAGAAATGACATAATTTATAGTTATCAAATTAATTAAACAGTATGCCAGATCATTTGCCAGCAGTATGTCTCAAACTAGTTATGTTTTAGACTAAATCTGTTAGCAAAGAACCTATAATCACTCACCTGTTACCACCTAATGAATCCTGAAGCAGTCTTGTTAATTTGGAATCCCTGTAGGGTACGTGAGAACCTTTTTTGTTTGTGTCTCCTAATGCACTAATGACATTTCCCAGGGCAAGCTGTTAACATAACAGTAACAGTTAGTAATGAACTTCAAACAAAAATGCAGTAGTTTTAGATATTAAGCTTAACCCTTAAGGATAAAAACAGTATGAAGCAAGAGGTTTATGAAGAAAAAACAAGGAGTTCTTATTCACAATTTGGGTCAAGCAGCAAGATAAATATTATAAATAAATTTAAAGCTAAATTTGAAAAAACAGTAAAACCACTTTTGTACCAATATTGACCAAACCCAGTTTGCAATTTAACACTTGGCCATGTACTATAAGTTTTATATGATTGTAGCATGTTATCCTATGTTTGGTCAAAACTAAAAATTTGAAAAGTGGTTGAAGCAACAGCAACTACTCTTGTACACACTAACTTGTGTATTTATTTACAACTATTAATAATTCTTCACTGAAAATATCTTGTTTTTCTGACTGGCATAGGCCAACAGCTTATTTTCAATGGTCCACTTTCTGAATTTGGAACACTGAAATCAAAAACACAAACTATTGGATGATTGCAGTAACTTCAAACGTTGTTCAAATGAAAAAGATATTGAAAACAAGCACAAAGGGTCCTTGAAGTGTGATTATTTTCCTTAACTACTATAATTATCATCAGTATAATCATTATCATATTTCATAATAATTATAACCAAAATTGGGTCATTATAATCATTATTATGTGGTAACATCTGCTGACATCATTTAACTTAAGGCCTGTGGCTAAACAGCAACAATTAATTCTACTTTAATGTTAACATATTAGTATCTTGCACCAGTATTTTTACAGAATTTTAATCTGCTATATCACTTACCAAACCACAATTAATTGAAATTCCTTCCTTTGCCCTGTCGCCAGTGGCCCCAGTCCTCTTGAGGCGCTCAGACCCAGCAAGATCAACAAAGTTGAACTTTGCTGTCAAGGACTCATACTCATAATCATTTATGTTACTGCCTGAAGTCTCACCATCTGAATTTAACTGTAGTTCAACAAGAAAAAATGTACTGCAGTGAATACTATTCTGTTTCTGACAATTTTACAAGCTTTTAATTTGCTTAATGGTAAATACCTAGAGGATTTCATCTAAATCTAACTATAGTGCCGGGTAAGACTACCTTTTTTAAGTTATGAACCCAGCAAAGAGTTGGCTTGTTTAGTTCAGGAAACTAAGCTGCAAAAAGTTTTTGGATTATGAGAAAGGCTTCATTGGATTATTGTCTAGAAAACTTAATGCAAGAGTGAATAACTTTTTACTGTTAAACAAGGAAGACAGAGTATTAAAACAAATGAAAACCACAAATAAGGTTAACCTGCTAGTAACCTACCCATTAATGAAAAAGCTGCTGAAAGGTCACATTTTCCAATGTCAGACCACTTAAGTATGTTATGTCTATGGTCAATGCACTTCTCTTGAACTGAACCAAGAAAATCAGTAAGAGTATACACCCATTCTGGGTGACTGTCTAGTTACTGGAGCCATAGTTTTATAATATTTTATTCCCTAGCCTCTTTGCTATAAAGTTTCTCCTTTTTAAGCATAGCCTACCTATTAGACAAAAAATGAAGAAAAACTAGCTCCTGTACCAAAAATATGTTAAAAAAGAATAAAATTTTTTTCAGGGCAGTTTCAATAGCATTTTACGGAAGATAACCATGATAACTGTTTGTGAGAATTTGAGGGTAAAACACAAGATCGAATAAAGCAAATCTATTGAGCTAGCTATATGGTATAAAACTTCAAGCCATATCTTCCTGTTAAGTTTTTAAAAAAAGGTCATTATAAATTTAAAATTTACCTTGACTACTCGTTGTTGTCGAATGTGAATAGTGAAGATGGCATGGGATCGAGATGACTGTGCATTCATATTAGTGCTAGCCGTAGTGCGCGATAGAACCCCTTGCTGGAGGCAGTTTAGTGTCTGAGTAGGTAAAAAAGTCTGAATTAAAACTTTATTATTATGCAGGACATTAAGTTTGAAAAATCCATTTCACTGCTAATTTTGTCTGGAAGTGCCAAAATAATATTGATTTTGGTACTTTAATTTATTTATAATGAAGTAACTTAATCAAACAACTACTACCAGTACCCTAAGTAAATAACAAAACTGTGAGTTAAAAAATAATTTTTCCCCACTCATTGCACTGATAAAGCAAATTAGGAAATTGTTTTTTCACTTGAAGTAGTTTGACTTTGTTAGGGTTTCATTGTCATTGCATGAATTATTAGACTAAGTATGTTTACCAAAGAAATTTATAACTTTAGAACTTCTTGACTTGTTCTAATTCTAAAAAAAGATAAAACCTACATCCTGATTTGAGGAAACAGGCTTCAATGTTATCCCAACTGTGTAGATAACTCCATTGGAGTCTTCGTGTATCTTTACGTTTCCCTTTTTTCCCTAATAACAAAATTAACGCAAAATCACATGTGAGCAACCTTGTATCAGTATTTAACTAGATACATGGAAAGAGCAATAACACAAATGAATTCCACAAACAACATGCAGTAAATATGTGCAGTTTATAACTTACCCTGTTGTCTATATCAAACAGATCAATCAGATCTTCATTGTACAACTGCAATATTAACAAGAACATAAAACAATCGAATCAGGTCATTATTTCAACTCAGTTAACTTCTTGTTGGTATCAGCATTAAAGCTAATAGCATTGAGTTAGTAATAAATCATCTCATATCCAACAAGTTTGGATGGAATAATTGTTTTTAATTATCAAATTTCTTGAGAATTCTAAACCTACAGATACTTGAAAATGATAGCTAAAACTTATTCCGAACCTTATTTTAGCTTTAATTTGCATGGTCCACTACAGTACATAGTCAGTTTCCATGTATGGTCAGTGTGGTGTAAAATCATGAGCCAATAACTGATTGAGTGAGCTAATCAGACACTGGAAATGCAATGTTCAAGGTTGGAAGTTTAATAATAAACATGATATCTAATTATATCCATCATACAACAACAACTGTATGACACATGTCAAGTAATCTGTGGAGGGACCGTGACAGATCCATTTTCAGTGTCAACAACGTTGTCTACTTTCTCCACTCCTTTTTTTTAAGGTATACTGGGTTAGCAAAACAGCATACAATAGCCCAACTGGCATACAGTGGACACTGACATCACCTCTAGAAGACCTTGACTTCGTCGATGAGATCTGCACTATATCTCATCGCCTGCAAGACTCTCAACACCAAGCTACCAGCCTCGAAACAGCGAAACAGACTGGACTCTACATCAATGCCCAGAAGACTAAAGCGATGAGAGTAAATGCCAACCAAATAGATAGTGTTAAGATCAGTCACCGTCCATGATTTCAGCTACTTGGGATCTGTTGTCAGTATATCAGGGGTCTTGCACAGTTGAAGACGTCAAGGCAAGATAGGAAGGCCCAGCAAGCGCTGACCATGTTAAGACCAGTGTGGAAGAGCAAAGCACTAAGAACGAGCACTAAACTCAGATTATTTAATACCATTGAAAAGTCAGTATTTCTTTATGGATCTAAAACTTGGAGAGAAACAATATCATCCATGAAAACTGCCCAAGTCTTGTAAACAGGTGCTCGACTCCAAGAAATATCCTTGGGATAAGGTGGCCAGATACCATCAACAACACAGATTTATGGAAGAGGTCAAAACAACAACCGGTAGAAGTAGATATCAGAACAGGCAAATGGAACTGGATAGGCAATATGCAGGGGAAAGTGAACTCCAACATCACAAAGCAAGCTCTAGAAAAAACACCTGGCACAGAGGGGTAACACCAGGCCTGAGGAAAACTTGCAACAACCTGGGGAGAGGTAAAGAATGTGCACAAGGCAGAGGATGATGGAAACCCACTGTACATGCCCTGTGTTCTCCTTGGGACAAGGTGGATTAAGTCAACACCCTGAAACACTTTGAACTTTTAATATTTATATGGTGAATATAATTTAGAGTTAATTTATTTTCAATGGTTTGTTTTTTGGTCTAATTTGAGTCTTGCATAATTATAACTTACCTCCATAAACTGACAAGAAATTTTGAAGTCTGGTTGGGGTTCGTTTTTCTGCTTTGCTTCCAATCTTTTTTTCTCAATGCCAGCAAACAAGTGGGCCACAGCCCTTGGCAACATTCCTTCTTCCTCAGTGCCGACAGTGACATCAAACCCAGTCCCCATTGTATAGGTTTTCCCTGAACCAGTCTGTAATAAAATTATTAGCCAAACTGAAAAAGTGTTGACTTGTTAATGGTTCAGTATTAATTCTTTGTCTGTTCATTTAAACCTATTGACATCTACCTCGTCTAAGTATCCAAGACTCAGAAACATATGAGGCTGAAGTCTGAAACATGATAATGAGAATTATCGAGTCAGAATGAGATTTAAAGATTTTCTAAAATTGATTTTTACATTTTAATTTATTAAGATAAAACAAGGAAGATTTTTCAAAAGACTAAAGTTATAAGTACTCAACATTATAAAAACATGTTTCAGGCTCCAAAACAAATTGTTTTATTTTTCATAACAACAAGTTGTGTAAACTTCAATGAAACAGAAATTAATAGCACTAGCTACTGAGAGTTTTTACCAGTTCAAAGTAATAATTACAATAAATGTTACAATCATTACGAAAGAAAAATTCATGACTAAAAATTACAATTTCATTCATTACAGGTGTATAATATTACTGACATTCATTTATAATATTCATATACAAATTAAACACAGGTCAATTTAAATTAAATAATAAATAACTATAACACACTTTTATCATATGTTCAAGCAAAGCCTACAAGTTTAGCTGTCTTCATATATACATACATTTAAAGATGAAGTTCATTGACTTGTTTCTTAATGACTAACAATTGAAAAATTAGAACTGGAATGTTCTATTGTTTCCTGCACTAAAATCAAAAGACATACATCGTAATTATATCTAGAGTGACAGAAGCTCGTTTACTAAAACTAGTTTACTAGTAAACTATGTCTAAAAGGTTCAGATAGCACCTTGAAGAAACTAGAAAATTGTTCAAGATATGACTTTAATGTAAAACATCAAAAAGCATTCCATTTTGCATAAATAGCATAGTAACTTGATCAGTTTTTATGTCAAATTTGTGCAGCCTTAATAGAATACTTATTTTAAAAAAAGTGAGTAAGTGAGTTCCTAAATCTCTTTCACAAACAAAACTCCAATAACAAAAAAGATGAGTAGTAGAGTCATGTACTAGTCTGATGGGGAGACAGGAACTGAAACAACTTAACTATTGGGACATTAAAATTATAATGGCTCTGTTTTTCTTTTATATTTTATTCTATAATAACAATCAAAAGGGCCAAGTGAGCTGTACCAAATAAAAGTAATATCTTATTTTTTATACATGTGCAAGCTTGTTGTTACTCTAACATGCAGCGCCAAAAGAACATTATCTTGCCAGGATCAAATCTACTCCATCATATCAGAGTTTATTATAAAAGCTTGTTTTTCTAGACAATCAAGCAAACAGAATTCCACATGGCTGCTTCCCATAATGTGAAAAGTAAGCACAATCTTGTACGTAGAACATGTAAATATCTTTAAAAAACATAAGTGAAACAGTTTTTCCAGTAAATACAACAATCTCCATTTTTGATCCAAGTCCATAGAATATTTTTAGGATTCAAAAAGGGGAAGAGAAATAAAAATAGCACTTACATGACAACTTCATGGTTGTATTGTATGCTACAAAAGCTATTTGGAAAAGTTGCACCAGAGTTGGCGAATCATGTATTACTATAGTGACAAGCATAAAACGATTGTTTTCGGTGGATGTACGTAGTTATTACAACGCAAAGAGGAACTTCCTATTCTCTAATAACTCTGATAACTCGGAGATAACCAAATATTCATTTTTTAAAACGCTGTATTTTAGTTTTAACGAAATAAAAATGCAAATCGCAAAAAAGCGAACAAATGTCAATAACGATGGTTTATCTGGTTTATGTAGTTAAATATTTTTTGACAACTACCCTAATTTTTGTAAAGCTCAATCAACGGACACGAACTATGGTTTACAAGATTAAGTGATTTAAGGCGTTCGAAATTCTGGTTCAAATCAGTTTTTGGTAGATCAAGCCAAATTCTCCAATCATATCATCCGCAATCTGAAAACGCTGCGAGGACCCATCTATTTTTGGCAACTGCGTTCACAGACTAACTTGGAGAAAACCAATACAACGCTGTGATGTCAATTTCAGACACCACCGGGTCTTTCCCAAATAAATACTCTGCTAAGAATTTACTCTTTATACCGTTTACATACCTGTCCGTAAGCAAGTACAGTCGCATTATATCCCTCAAGACACCTGTGTGAGAGTTGTGATAAAATTTTGAATTCAGATGGTTTTGATGTTTTAAGGTATTGCACCAAGACTCTCGTCAAAACGTGTTAGAGAAAAAAATGCCCGAGCTGACGATTTCTAGAATAGAATTATAAACACAAACACAATAGGGAAAAAAAGCTCACCCTTCAACTAGTTCTCGAATGCAATTCTCGTATATCTGCGGCTGTTTCGTCTCTCTATCGAACACGTAATCGAATGTGAAAGCTTTATCCTTGCCCAAAACAACTTGTGGGTGACCCGGGGTAACGGTCGTACAAATTCGACACATCTCGATTCTTTCCGCTGCGCTTTGAGGCCGTATCCTGTAAAGAAATTGAAGTTGACACGAGGTTAGGAACAGGTTAACTGTCGATTATGAACGACGCTTACGATACTAAATAATTTGCCAAGGCACAAGTGACAAAACGCTTGTTGTTTTGCAAGAATTGTAGAGTGCATGACTTACCTCAGAGCGACAGCTACTGAAGTATCATCCCCCAAATTCGTCATGATAAAAGGCCGTTAAATTGGGTACGAATATACATTGGCCATAGCAAACGGTTCACTTCACAATCGCCGATCACCAAAGACCTGCTCATTCATTTTGACGAAGATATTATAAGTGTCAATTTTTGTCGAAGATGTTTTAACCAAACGTACGAGAACGCAGCCAAAATCCCAAGGGCTTGTTTTTTGTTTATCCCATTAACTCCATACCCATATAGAAAATTTAGTTCTTTTAGATCTTGCGATTCATCGTCGAAAGAGCGCGTCTGACCCTTTCGATCAAAACTGCTCGGAAATTCTCTTCAAATTAATGCAAATTCACGAATTGATTATTTTGTGAAGTTGATCCAAAATGGCCGCCAACAACATAGTTAATTTAATGGAATTGTGGGATTGATTTTTCATACTGGCCAATCAGATAGCGCCGCTCAATTTTAGCGCCAATTAATGACACACGGAAAATACCCGAAAAGTACATTTCCCCTGAACACATTTCGTAAATACTAGTTTATTTCAGCAGAAGTTTTTAATCGACAAAACTTAATCAGAGTTGTAATTTGGCCAGTGCTATTATACCTTTATTTAATAGGTGTCAAGCAGTGAAGTAAAACTGAGAAAGTCATTCACTCAATACTTCATTAACATAGTGCTCAGTACGTTCAGTCTTATGTGATCCCGATATCGCCTTGTCAAGAATGTTTGCAATTTTTATAGTTAGAAACTGCTCTATCTAAAGTTACTGACGCCACAGGAAGAGTTTGAGGAGTCAGCTTTAAGGTTCAAAGCGTTGTAAAGGAAATCTTCACCAGGGGGGATTTTTTCTCAGAAAAAATAACGAACGAATGTAAACCCCCCACCAAATCTCCCAAAACACTGTAGTTAATGCTTTCGTCTTCGCCGTTTTATTAAAAGAGACGAAATAGGCTCTCTACCAAACATTTATCTAGACGGAAAATAAATCAGATAACAGAAAATAGGTCTGCTGTAGGGAATGGGCGAACGAAGCAAAACCTCAGTTTGGGCTTTAAATAATTCAGCTTTTGAGGCAAGTTGTGGTTTAATTAAAACACCGCTTTTATGTGTTAAATTATTGATTTCACTGCGTCGGCTTGTTATATGAATTTACATATTCACTACGTTTATTGTACTTCAAACTAAAGAGGAGAAATATTAAAGGTCTAACAGCTTAAAATAAATATTACAAGTACATTTTGATGAGATCACGTCGTCAAAAGCTTGCGTAATAATTTCTGAAGATAAAAGAGATTTTTTTTGTTTTCGACAAGCTTACGCGGCCGTTGACGCTATAATTTCAACAAAATATTAACATATTGAGTTGTTGCTAAGTTACCGCAAAACATTCGAAAATCAATTTAATTTATTTTCGAATTTTCAAATTTTTTCAGGTAACTTGTCGTTCAACTTTTTACGCGGGCAGAAAAAAGCAGGGATACGTGACCTTTTTCAGGGCAAAAAAAGTTTAATTAGGTTTCTGAAAGTTGTATACTCGTTATAAACATGCAAAACCTACTGTGCTTTGTTCAGTTCGCACATGTCCTCTTAGAACAGAATGACACAAATATAGTTATACACAAACATACGCACAAACATTTATGTACAGCGTTCTACATAGACAATAAACAAATAAATCAAACTGTGCAAGTTTCTCAGCAACGCGTTGCGAGACAATTGCTGAGAAAATTGCACATTGCAACAGGGTTGTCTCGCATTTTTTCGTTTAGCGCAGCCTTGCACGAAGTAGAACTCAGGTCTACTTTTCGCGACGCATCTTGACGCATGGCAGCAACTTGCAACGGTATTGCACAGTACAACTTCCTCGCAATTTTTAAGGCATTTTATTTAATAGCGCGTCTGCAGAGCTTCGCGTCAAGTAACTCTCAAGCTTACCCCGGCCAAAGTTTATTGTAGGTTTCTTAGAAAATCACATAGTGTAACAGTGCCTTCAGTAAGCCCCC
>JAOBAT010080453.1:0-10651 GCA_026413305.1 Hydrozoanthus tunicans | reverse complement strand
GAGTGTGTGCTCTCAGTATAAGTTAAGTGAAGTGAATATTTAAATCAGGGAAAATGGGTGTCTCTAACTTCTTAACTCGAACCCTAATGTAGATGTTTTGTTTGCAGAGGCCGTGTTGCCACAGTTACTTCATGCGTTGTGCTCAGGAGATGAAACTCCAGTCGAGCATCTAGAAAGACAGCAGGTTAGATTTTGTATGTGCTAAACAGTGATGCAGTCAAAAGTCCCATGTATAATTATTATTTGATCTTACATGCTTCTTTAAAATACTCCTGACCAGTGGAACAGATTAAAGCGGGAGTAAACCCAAAGCACGTTTTACTCATGTTTCTTCTGATATCTCTGTCCATGGTTTTAAGAATTTACGGATGAATTCAGAGTTTTATTTTTTTTTCTTGAAGATTGGTAGTTTTAAAGAGTTTTTTGGTGAATTGGTGATTTTTTGGGAAGTTTAAAAATTAATTTTGAAGTTAATATTTGATATACATTTGCCAAACCATCCACAAACCAAAGCTGTACTAGTCCCTTGCCAGGATGGTTTGCTGATTTTGCTCAGATTTCTTCTTATTCAAATATATTTTTCAACTTCCTCACTATCCAACAAAAGTTTGAGTTTACCCCCACTTTAACTGACTATGTCTGATTTATTTTAAATCTGTATATTTAGCTTTGCCCACCAGTGGCATTGAGCACTGTGGCACACAAGTTCGTCTGTTTGTCTATATAACTTGTATACACTTGTTAAATACTATTGTTAAATTAAATAATGTGTTGTATGTTTTGTTAAAATTTCTTTTTAAACATTTGTTTAAAACTATGAATATAGCATTAGGTTGTTGGGCACTAGGCTTTGGCAAAAAGAATAAGTACACTTGGCATTAAAATAAAACTAACAACATATTTATTTTTGAAAACTGATACTAACAATACCTATTTCATTCCCAGGCTTTGGCTAAGCAGTTCGCAGAAATTCTTCATTTTACTCTCAAATTTGATGATTTGAAGGTATGTGTCCATTGTTTCCTTATATTTTTTATTGTTTTATAAATGTAATTACATGTTGTTGTTATACGTATTTTTAAAAGTAATGATTTTTTACCTTTTCCTATTAATAGATGACGAACCCATCTATTCAAAATGACTTTAGCTATTACAGAAGAACATTGAGTCGAAGAAAAATGGCAAATGCAGTAAGTGGGATAATTTATTTGAAACATTTTTTATTTTCCCTTTTCTATGTGTATTCATTTTTCAATCTTACCTCAACCTTGGTTGCCAGAAAAATACCAATGAAAGCATTTTAGGGAATGCCTAGTTCATGCATACTGACCTGTGTGTTGAAGATGTTTTGAGTTCATGTTCACTGCAATATAAGTTTGCTTAGTTCTTAGCCATTGAAGGATTTTGAAGTATAACTAGTGGAAGTAAGTATTTTTTGTTTTGGGATAGTTAAGATACAATGACTTATTGTTTGACATGACTTGGCTTTAAAAAGATAAAATACAGAAAGGCTCATAATGTTCAAGTTTAAAAATTTTGAAACCAAACAGTTCTTACTAAGATTTCATCAGGGTTTTGTTTGGCTGCTTGTTTGGAAAAAAGTTATGGTATTGAGTCATCAACATATGGAATGATTTAATGACAAATGAACATTGTTTTTTTGAAGGATGATGATGTAGCCATTGAAGTCTCAAATGAGATGGCAAATAGAATGTCACTATTCTATGCATACCCTACACCTTTATTAAAAACTCTCAGTGATGCGACAACAAAGTTTGTAACAGAGGTACTGTGCTTAATAGCAATGATTATTATCTTAGAATGTCGAACTTCAGAAGTCTAAATGCTTCACCAGAAAGGGAAGAGGGTACTCTAAAGAAGGGGGGGGGGGGGTGCATTGAAATTCTTCAAAGTTGAAGGGGGTTCCAAGGGTTTGTACAGGCTCTGGAAATCCTGGAAAACCCTGGAAAAATTTTGAAGCCCAGAAAACCCTTGGAAAAGCCCAGGAAATTATTTTTCAATCCCTGGAAAACTTCAAAGAAGTTTTTTGGAAACACTAATTTCACCAAATGCTGCATTTTTATTCATTTCAAGTAACATTTAAAATTTTAGTTTCAATGTGTTGTATTATATTAAGTGATGGAGAGGTTTTCATCGTAAAACAGAGGTTATCATTGTATGAATATTGTTAGATCGAGGCCTTTTTTCATACAATTTATTGTGTTTTTGTCGGGAGAAAGAAATGTTATCGTAAAACCGAGGATATTGTTCGATCAAGTACCGTAAACCCAGGTTCCACTGTAATTTTATTTTGTTTTTGTACTTGACGTGCTTTGATGCCAGACTTTTTATAATTTTCATTTTTCCAAAACACATGTCATTCAAACTGCTGTGCAGTATTTTGGTAAACTTTTAAAACCACTGTGTGGATGTGTATATATCATTATGTTTGGTTGGTTTATGGTTGTCAATTAAAGTATTATTCAGTTTTAATTTGAACTTGCTTTAAATTCCTTTGCAGAACAAAACACTTCCAATAGAAAATACAACAGACTGTTTAAGCACTTTAGCAAACCTCTGCAGAATTATGATAGAAAACCCGTAAGTGGCTTCTTTATTTGCTCTTTTTGAACAGTGTTACTGAAACATAATTTTGTAAGTTAATAGTGTATGTGATTAAAATCCAAGATATTTGGGAACTCATTAAAAGAAAGTACATATTCCCTAGTTTTTTTACAACTCTTGCCCAGGAACCAGTGCTGAGAGCTAGAGTTTTGAAAAAGCAAAGATGCATTTTACTATAGTTTCTGACATATTTTCCATGATTTTGTTAAAACTTCAAGCAAATATGGTGGGCAACTGTATGATATAATGCTGTGACCACCATAGAAACAATATTAAGCAAGTGTTTGCAAGTTTAACCAGAAATACTAAAATAGTAAAGGTTTATTATTGGTAAGGAGACAAGTCTTCAGTTTTTCAGCTGGCTCAAGTAACTAGACAACAGCTGTCTTGCTGTTCTGGTTCAATACTCGTAAGACCCAGACACGCTAAATTGAACAGAATTGAGGTACATTTGTACTAGTATGGTATGAGTATCATATAAGAGTTGTCAAACATGAGAGCTTCAGTATGGTCGAAGCTCCTCTTTTATAAAAAAACTGTAACTTTAGGACTTACATACTTGGCTTCCCTGAGGTCCCTCGTTCATAATTATAGGAACATTATTTTCTCTCTCCATTCTGGTTGTGAAAACATTTCACCAAACATCAATTATGAGCTGAAAGTTTGACCATTTTCTTCAATTTGAAAACATGTTTTACAATTCTGAGCTAAAAAAAGCAGGGTATCTTAGAAATGGGTTCATTACAGCAAGGCAGGCCTGTAAAAAATGTTTCGTTTTATCATCGTTTCAGAGTTGCCCAGTTGTAGTTTTCTGATTGTTAATAAAGTGTCAACACCTAGGTAAAGGTTAACTTTTCACTTTTTTTACAGGGAATTTTCCACACGATTTCAAAATCAAGAAACTGTACTATTCTGTCTTCGCGTAATGGTAGGTTCTTTCATCTCTTTGATTTACTGTTACCTTCAACTGATCAAAAATGTAATGATAGGATACATTCATTAGTTCTTCTGTTAAGGTAGTAATAACAATAATGATGTTGATAGTATTGATAATGGCAATAATAATCATTAGATCTTTTGACACACGGTTTTCACTGTTAGTTAATACCTTTGGCTCCTATGCTTTGTCGTACATCATACTATATATACCAATAGTAAAACCCTGCATATAATAACCCAGATCTGTTTCTTAATTTAGCCTTAGTGGGATCTTATATAAATGGAACTTAAAACAAATAAGGGTTCTGAAATAAAACAGAATGATGTTCCAATCGTTGGAGTATATTGACCTCTCTCTTACATCACACAAGCATGCAATCCATCTTGTCTCGATTTATAGACCTACCCCATTGAAAAAGAACAAACTCCGCCCTCAATGTTTTTTGATGAGTTCTCTGTGATACTGGGAGACTTAATTATTTCACCCAAGTTTCTACTTATTACTGAAGACTTTAACTTTCACATGGATTTTGCCACCAAAAGGGATACAATGAAATTCAACGATCTACTTGAATCTGCTGGCCTATAACAACACATTCAATCAGCATACTGAACGTTTGACAGTACAGAAACAGAAATGCTACAAGTGACAAATGATGTACTCTGTGATATCGATTCTGGGCATGAAGTTATTTGCCTAGTGTTACTTTATCTATCGGCAGCTTTTGATATGATTGACCACATCCTTCTACTGGAAAGACTCGAGCATCACTATGGCTTCAGAGGATCGGTGTTAGCATGGTTTAGATCATATCTAACAAACAGGGAACAGTCAATAGTTGTAAGGGATGTGGTCTCATCTGCTTAAGCTCTTTTATTGTGGTGTACCACAAAGCTCTCTTCTTGGGCCGCTACTATTCTGTACTATTCTGTTTGCAGACAATACACAACTTTACTTGTCAATAAACGGCAGAAATAACAGAAACGCATCTCTAACCAAATTAGAACTTCACATCACTGATATTCCTGGCAATCCAAATAAGACTGAAATCATCCATCTATCCTCCCATTTTAGGCACTCCGAGCCAATACCCAGCATCTCCATCAATAACTCCTTAATAGCACCAGTTCCTTCTGCGGTTGATCTTGGTATTACCCTTGACGACCACCTAACATTAAACTCCCATATCAATAATATAGGGAGGGAGGCTCTTTAGCAATATGCAACATTGTCAGGATTCGTAATTACTTAAACCAAGCTGACTGCAAAAAATTAGTTTATTCATTTGTCTCCTTGATTCTTGTAATAGTATTCTCTATGGCCTACCTGAATCACAGATATCCAAACTTCAACATAATTGTACAGAACACTGCTGCTAGACTTGTCACTAAAACAAAGAAAATCCGAACACATAACTCAACCCCTGTCCTGTGTCAACTTCACTGGCTCCCTATATGTTCCAGAATCAAATACAAAGTTTCTTTCATTACTTTTAAGGCTCTTAACGGCATGGCACCTTACTTACATTTACAACATACTTTAACAATATCAATGAGTCCGCTTACTCCGATCCTCAAGTCAGAACCTATTAACTTCTCCAGTATCTAAATCTGTTACCTATGGGGATAGAGCTTTCTCTGCCGTGCGCCCAAACTGTGGAACTCCCCACCCTACCATCTAAGAAACTGTAAATCTCTTGCCTCTTTTAAATCAAATCTTAAAACCTTTCTGTTCAAAAAAGCTTTCAATTTAGCCTACTTAGTTAGGTTATACTTTTAAAAACGTTTTATAAGATATATCAAAAAACATCTTTAGATACAGTATGATTTTTTTTTTTCTTCTTTTGACTGCTTTGTAAAATCATTGAGCTTGAATGATGCTCCTAAAACTTTTATTATTATTATTATTATTATTATTGTTATTGTTATTGTTATTGTTATTGTTATTATTATTATTATTATTGTTATTGTTATTATCATTATAAGATAGTAAAAACATATCGGTGCCATATCGACCCCTATCCAGCCAGCCTGGGGGGTGGAACGTAAACCCTGGAGACCCTAAGGCTAACAACTCTGTACATAACTAATACCTATTATATAACATATAATAAGTAAACTAAAATTTCTCTGATCTCACGCCATCACTTTTTGTGTTCCTACTCCTCCTTCCCCCCCCCTTCTTCTCTTCCTCCTCTTCCTTGTTGTTGTTGTTGTTGTTATTGTTTTAATTATTATTTACCATTGGTCCAGGAATTTCAAGTCTGACTGTTACTTAGCTTACCATTCAACTCCCTGTTTCTTTGTTTCTTTGTTTGTTTGTTTGGCCTAGCTCCAGCTCTTTTGTGACTACCATCTTGATTTGTACTAGCCTCACAAACTAAAGAGGAAGAATAGGGGCTGCTTGTTGTCTATAAACATGTGTGCTAACCTCTATACCACCAATGCTATTGTGTTGACTTTAGAGTAGTATGATGGAGAAAATAATTTAGTAGGTAAATACTAACTATAATTAATAATTGATTGGTATTAATTAAAAGAAATGAACTATTGTTTTAGTAGGTTTGAGTTTTAGAATTTAGAGGAATAGAAAAAAACTAAGAGGAAAAATAATACTTGCTAATCCAACAGGTGGGAGTTATTATTTTGTACGACCATGTCCATGCTGTAGGAGCTTTTCACAAGTCTTCAAATATTGATGTAAGTACCATGAATCAGTTCTGTTCTTACACAACAAAGAAAACCACAATTTTGTTACAGGGTTCTTACGGGCCCTGGAAATCCTGCAAAAACCCTGGAAAAATTGTTGAACCAATGGAAACCCCTGGAAAAGCCCTGGAAATTTTTTTTTAAAGGTATCAGACGCACCTTTTCGGCACCTTCGCCTTTTCGCGTATAGCGCGCTAGGTTTGCCCCACTAAAGTATACATTTTCTGAAAGCTTATTAAATTTCCTATACGATAAAGCCGCTTTTTTATCACTTTGACTTAATATAACTCTCTTGTAACCTCTTGTTTCACAAAAACAGTTTTTCAATTTGAAGTTCCATCTCAAAAACCAATTTTCGCCTCTGCACAGTTTACACACCATTAGAAAGAACGAAGATTGGTCTCCAAAAACGTGTCGGCGATTTGCGTTTAAGCGCGTTGTCACTTTTTTACCAAGTTACAAAGTTGAAACTGCTGTTTTACGCTTGCTTCTCATAGTTTTTGCAAGATAACTCAAGAACAAGGTAAAAAAAGACAAAACGCCGACACGTTTTCGTAGATCAGACCTTTGGCAAGCTCTGTGCAAAGTTTGGGCTCACTAGGTTAAATAGTTTTGGAGAAGTCTCAAAAGTAAACTTTTGAGAAAAACGCAGGAAAAGATTTTCGTGTCGGAATTATTTGTTTACTAAGTGATAAGTGCTTTCGCACTTGTGAAAGTATTCTTCCAATCAGAGTGCACATGTAATGCGAGATGATCCAAATTCAAGTAGCATTTAAAAGTCGTTATTATACTTGAAGCTTTATGAAAACGAATTGTCATGACTTTAATTATTAAAAAGTTGATAAACAGGTGTTTGTGAACATTTTTATTTTCTTTTTGGGTTGAAAGAGTCCTTGAAAAGCCCTGGAAAATGTGAAACTTTAGCCCTGGAAAACCCTGGATTTTTGTACAAACCCTGTTGTTATCACAAACTGAAGTTGATCAACAAATACAAAACAAGTACTTATAATAGGGTTCTTCGGGTCCTTAAAAGCCTTAAAAGTCCTTAATTTTGTTTTTCCAGAAAATGAGGCCTCAAAAGTCCTTAAATTTTACAAAAACAGTTATGGTCCTTAAAAAATTCTTAATTTTTTGCTTTTTCACTGAAGTTGGCATTTTGTTTGAACCACGAGTCATGTATTTAGCTTACAAATAAATTGTTTGTTCAGTTTGAATGAAGACTACACTGTTATGTTGCCACAAAAAGTGCACAGTAACAATTCTGCTAATGTAATGCCAAATCAAACCTTTGTAGTTCTATAGACTTTAGTGTCAGGTCCGTGAATAACAACAACTAAAACATGCCTATACCTATATAACTGTGTCAAGGAAGATCAATATCTTAAAAAGCCATGTTTTAGGTCAGTTCTGATGGTTGATGTCCCATGGTTTAGGTCCTCGAAAACCAATAATCTTGCCTTAAAAAGTCCTAAAAAAAGTCCTTAAATTTTGATTTGAGAAAAGCGGTCGAACCCTGTTATAATTATGAGATTTAAATTGAGAATAATCATCATGTTTCAGATTTGTTAAGTTTTCCATTTGAGGTGTAAATTATCTATGTTGTTAACAGAAATCTTATTGCCATCATCTTTGGCTATAAACTCGTATGTCTGCAAACTCTTTTTCAAGACTAAAAGATATTCCTTAAAAAGCCACCGTCATGCCAAAAAGGCTCAAAGCTTATATTGCAGAATCATGATTCAACCAATAAGCATTGGTTTGTGACATATCATTTTATCATCTAAACTTGGTTTCCATCTAGTCACTGTTGTGAAAAGCAAATGCCCTGCTGTTCCCATAATCCAGTTATAGTATTCCAAGAGCCTATGGTTTAACACCTGGGTCTCAAATAACTTTGGAGAAGATGCTGCCTTTGCTCTAACATCTGCACACGGTTAGACCTTTGCCTCTTCTTGGAAAGGTTGTTAAAACGAAGTTGCCTTACCAACTGTTAAGTGAACCCAGGCCTCCTGATTACAGATTGGTGCCTTACCAACTGGGCTAACCAGAAGTTAACCCTTTAACCCCTAAGAGTGCTGAAAGATGAGTTTCTAAATTCTCCCAACCTAAGTCCACAGTATTCCTGTGAGAAGTTTGGGAGAATTTATTAATTCATCTTTCAGAGTTTTTGGTGGATGATCAAATTTCATATTCTCAGTACTAACCAACTTGTTTTCTTTTGTTTATTGTAAGGAGAATTTAGATGTTGACAAATGCCTAAGGGCTGAAAGGATTTAACTTTACCTGTGATGAAATTTTTTTTGTAGCAGGGGATAAAAAAGCCAAGAATGGAGATTTTGACCATTCGTTATAGGCATTGGTTTGATTGTTACCCTCATATTCTTGTCCTTTTCTTACAGATTAAAGCATCAATAAAAGTTCTCCGAGAGCAGCCTCAGGGAAGTGTAGATGGACTTATTAATGCATTAAGGTCAGTAAAATTTATCACTGTTAACTCTATGCAGAACAACCAATTTATCAAATGAAGCTTTCCTTAATGAGTCCTTTTACATAAGTTGTATAATATAAGGTGTTTTATAATGAGAAAATGAGAATCAGATCAAATGACAAAATGGAAAGTCAGGTTCGTCGGCTCATACCAACAAAACAGTCATGTTTACTTTTTCAGTGTGCTTTATTTAATTGGGCTTGAAGATCAAGATAGAGTTAAAATGTTTAATTAAGATTATACCCATAACTGAATGTATATGATTCTGTGAATTAATACTATTATATCTTCCAAGGTACGAATAAAGAATTGTATTTGTTGTTGACTCTTTGATTTTTTTTTGTTTATTTCCAGGTACACAACAAAACACCTGAACGATGAAAGCACACCAAAAAACATCCGTGCCCTTCTAAACTAAAAAATAACGCCGCTGAGAAGAAGTGTGGTCTACTGAAAAAAGTTCCTCTGTACAAAGAGGCTCTTCAAAATCTCACACAAACTGATTTCAGGAACATCGATTTGTCAGAGATGAGTGTATAAAGTGATAAAAAGAATTAACATCTGGATTGGAACCGAGTTGTAAAATCTGAATGCGAGACATAGTGAAGATCAAGTTAGTTCCAAAGGAACTTGTAACTTTTGAAAACCTTTCAAGTCAGACTGAGAGAACACATGAAGCAATAAGAACTGCACGGGAAGGCTTTCTAGATTTTGAACAAATTGTCCATAAGAGCAGTTTCTTGTTTCTGACAAATGAGGAGTTGCCAACTCTGGTAGGTTAAAAAATTTCGTTTTGAAGTAACTACAAATAAAAGAGTTGTAGTAAACAATGTGGTTGATGTACAAACGTGTTGTAGTGTCGACTCGGAAGCGTTATTGAACTGTTCAGAGGTGGATGTAAGATTTGTAGATTTTGTGTAGAGAAGAGCCATGTAGATGAAAAAAGAAGTATGAACTTGTTTTCTTAACCGATCATAAGAATTAAGGCTATAAACTAAAACATAATATAGGTGGATTGCTGCAGCGTGTTGTTTGACTCCTTGACATTTGATCAGCAGGGAAACTGTCTTATAGCTAGTCATGATTGGGGGACAGCACGACAGTCGATCGAGTGATTTGTGAAGATCACGTTTCTCTTCAGCAGAAAAAAAAATGAAGAGAAATCAGGGCAAGTTAATATGCTGTTGTGACAGGTTTCAGTAAACAATCATTTGACCATATTTAGCTTGTTGAATTGTCTGTACCCCCCCTTCATGGCGATCTTAACAAGTGTTTCCAGGTCCACTGGAAAAGGAACTCCAGACATCTAGAATTATCTTAATTATGATTAGTTGATCTCTGTGCAGAGAACAATAAAGTTTGAGATATGGCGCTCAGCCTATAGTGAAAACAATCTCGCATTGCACACGTCGCATTTGTGAACTTTCTGTTTTTTAATCATCATGCACAGTTGGTGAAATTTATCAGTGAGCTGTCATTTTCAACTCAAACTCTTTCATGTTGCGAGAGCAACAGGGTCCATCTAGTGCTTTTTGAAAGCCTTGAAATCTTTTTGCTTTCTATAAGAGAGGTATTATAAATTTCTATTGCCATGAAACTCCTACCCTACTCCCCTCAGTGTAGTTTGGATACTATTTACCCAGCCTGCCCTATCCTATTGAGGTATTCCTTCCCTACTCCCCTCAAAAAAGTTTGGGTACTATATCCAGTCTACCTATCCTACTCAGGTATTCCTACCCTACTCCCTTCAGTATAGTTTGGATACTACTTAGCCAGCCTTCCCTATCCTACTTGGGTATTCTTTCACTAACCCACTCAAAATAGTTGGGTACTACATGTATACCCAGTCTGCTTTATCCTACCCAGGTACGCCTTCCCTACTTCCCACCC
>JAOBAT010080442.1:0-19589 GCA_026413305.1 Hydrozoanthus tunicans | reverse complement strand
TCCGAGAAACTACCCGAAATGATGGCGGGGTGTACATGTGTCGTGCTACGAGCAAGTTTGGCGCCATTTATGACGGACCTATATTCGTTTTTAACTTGTTTTGTGTTGTTTATTGTTTACCATAGAAGGAATGTTTAAGCTTGAAAAACAGAAGAAGACGGACTTGTACGGGGCGGCCGATGAAGTGCTACTGGAGGAGATTCGAAGCTCACTTGTCCTTGCTGTAACATACGGAAAAAAGATGCGATTCTCACCAAGTGCTCCCATGAATTCTGCTTTGATCGATTGTCTCAAGACACGTTATGACATAAGACAGCGGAAATGTTCTAAGTGCATACTACGCCGCGGTTTAGGAACAACGACTACCATAAAATATATTTGTTATAACTGTGTATTTTTACATTTTTCATGTGGTCTTTGACTTCTATTGTACTATATTTAGTCTTTGCAACTGCTGTAGCTACGTGAGGCATACTTATTTTGAGGCTGTATGAGTTTATTGATGTATTGGAAGGCGTGCAAAGTCAAATATCTTTCAGAGCTGCGTCGCTCTGAAACAGATGTCTAACAAATTTCTTAATATAAACACCAGGATTAAAAATATATTTTAGTTCACATCTTTCAACCAATTTAAAGGTATATCAAACATGGAGTATTCCAGACAAACCATATTTGATTGAATATAGTGTTACCTCGTTTGCCGTGTTGACAAATATGGCGAATATTAATGAAATATTTCTTTTTATTACACCGCTAACCCATTTTTTTGTGCCTGACGTCCAGAGAGAGCGAAAGCGAAGCCATAAAGCCAAAAAGTTCAATTCTTGTGTCTTATTTCTCTCCATTTTGTAGTTATCGTTCGAAGTTGACACTCTTATCAAAATGAATGCATGGATTAATATGAAAATAAAAAATTTTTGAAGCTGCAGTTGAAATGATCTTGACCGTATAGCTACTGCAATCATAAATGTATTCATGTGTTCGCTACTGCCTTGTAAAACTTGGCAATCTTTCAGTCTCAGTGATATAAATAAACTTTAATTACATACGCAAAAGTGTGAAACAATATTAAATACTCTTCTATGAATTAACGATTGTTTTAATTTTGTCGGATGCTTAGAATATATTTTAAACGGATGTCTCGCAAACAGATCGATCAGACTTCGCGGAATTTTCGTGATTCAAATTTTTATCTCGTTGATTTACCGTCGAATCACGGTGTCTGATAGTTTTATTGTTCACTTTAGTCTTCGAAAGGATAAAGTTAAGGAAGTGACGACAGGACCAAAATAGAAGTTATCGGGTGACTTTTGATAGTCTTTACTGCTTCCAATCAAAACTTTTTGAGCTGTAAAATTTTCTTGACATCGAGATACTTGTGAACCATATCGACTAAAACGTGAACACAGCTCAAATTTTCATTGAATTTCGAAAGCAGCGTAGTGCCAAATATCAGAGCCAGATATCGTTCATCGTTCACACAACCAAGATTTGTCACAAAAATAGATGCTGATTGCGTAAGTTGTTATGACTTGTGGGTTTTTTGTGGTTTGCGTATTTGTAACCACATACTCTTAAGAATCTCTTAGCCCGACTCTGCACTAAACAGTTTCCAATATATTTGATTGTGGGAATATTTCTATGCAAATAAAGCGGAAGTTTTTCTTGTTAACACTCTATACACTTACCCATCACTTCAGTCCGTTGGTTTTAGTATATTCTAGTATTTCTTCTACAAGACTTTCGAACTACACGACACAAAAAAATTAGTGATAAAAACCGACGTTTCGATGCATGTAGCGCCATTGCTAAATTTACATTGTAAACGAAAGAAGCTCTAGATGCACCGGAACGTACCGATCCCCCCCCCCCCCGGGGGGGGGTACCTCGGGGTCAAAAGGGTAGGGATGACCGTCGGAAAAGTGCGCAAAATACCCTAGAAAAAAACAAGAGATACAAATTTTCCACCCGAAAAATATCTCTCAGTTTTAAAGTTATCCTAATAAATACTAACTGAAAACTGACATTTTCGAATTCCCTGGGTAGCTAGTTGATCGGCGCTAAGTCCCTTCGTGTTGCGCTGAATGTGATGTGCAGTAAAAAATGGCGCACACGCTTAGTAGGACGCTAAAAGACGGGACTACATGCTGCCCAGTAGCTTGGCGTTTTTTAACCCCTAAAAATACGACGGTAATACCTATCATCCCAATATAGGGAGAACCCTCCAGAGCGGGCCCCTCCCCAGGTCCACTTTTTCTTTAACCAACTTTTTTAAAAAGCAACATCCTTTACGTATGTGCACTTTCTTGAAGACTCTATCGAGTGTAAGGTTTAAGAATACGTATAAAAGAGTTCTGTTTTGATTCACCATTTGTGTAAAACAAATGTTACTCATTATAAGAAATTAAGTAAGAAAGTGTTGTTCTTTAAAAATGTAATGAGTGTAAGGAAGTTGCTCAGCCAAATTTGAATAATTTTTCAGTTCAAAACGTATTGAATATTTCCCACGCTTTAAGTTGGTTCTGCATGGCTGCTTAAATATCTGCCTCAGACGACCGCTGTTTTTCAAAATTTCACGAAAGAGCCTTGGACTCCCTAGAGTCTCACGTCTGCTGCATGGGGAGAGGGGGGGAGGGGGGGTGGTACTTCGGGGTCAAAAGGGTAGGGCTGGCCGTCGGAAAAGTCCCAAAAAATACCCTAAAAATACCAAGGCATAGAAATTTTCCACCCTAAAAAATACTTCTCGGTTTGAAAATTACCCTAAAAATACCAACTAAAAGCTATGGTACCTCGTGTTGCACTGAACGTGATATGCAGTAAATAAAGGCGCAAAGGCAATAGGACGTTCGCCAAAGGACTTTCGTATTAACTTCTTGTTCAGTATAGTATGCATGTTTGCTAAAACACGGGAATGCAAGCGTTTTTCAACCCTAAAAAATACCAGGCTATTTGTTTAACACAGGATTAACAATCCCTAAAAAATATCAGACTGGCATTTCTAACCCCTAAAAATACGATAGTCATTCCTACCACCCCAAAATGGGGAGTTCCCCCGGGGGTCCGTCTTGGTAGAATTCGGTCCTCCTGCAAAAAAACCTGGCTACAGGCCCGAAGTAGATTGTAGGTCATCATTTTGTTTCTCTTTACCACTGTATCTTTGAGCCATCAGGGCTTAGCCTTTGATTGTTGTGGCAAAACTATTACTCAATACCAATGGCAACCCCCCCCCCCAAACCAGATTATTGGTGGGTGTCCCCCCCTTCCCCGTCCTCCCCGGTTCTGCCGCGTTTCGTTGAAAGTCTTTTTGCATTTCAAAGTGATAGAGCAGAGGTCTAGATAAAAAAAAAACAGTTCTGTACGTGTTTTATGACTGGTTTGTGGCAATAACTAACCTATGCTAAAGAAATTAAATAAAACTAACTTTATTACAATGTTCAGTATTAAAACTGATTGAAACAAGAACAGTTTCAGAACAAGTGAGGCTAAAACTGTCGGCCAAAATATACTGGTTCTTATAAAAAAGCGACCTCCCCCATCCCGGGGAACCGTGGGCCATATTTAGGGCATAAGTGGGGATTTGCCTATAGAACAAGCCTCAGGGGGTGGGGGTGGGGGTTTAGCAGATATTCTCTTTACTCCTGGCAACATTGTTTTGTGTTCTTTTAAAATAAAGTAAAAGGCAGCTGGTAAGTTGTCCCATCATTCATTAAAGTTTAGACTGCAAAAATCTTCTAAAACATATTTTTTCAGTGCCCCAGAAATGAAATTTACATTGAATACTACAGCTTTTTGTCATTTCATGAACTGGACATTTGTTTTACACGTGATTAATATATTAAAAAGAGTTAGTCTTGCGTTAAATAAGCTGACTTAGCGCTTTTCCTTTTTTATAAGAGTCGATAAACTGTGCCGGGGCTTAAGTGGAGGTTTAACCAGGCATCTTGCCCCGGGGGGATGGGGGTTTGCATTGACTAATGCATTAATTAAACGTTCAAGATACTAGTTAGGTCGGTCGGTTAATAAGGGAGATCATGCTTTACGTTTTTTCACGTTTGATTGCCATTCTTATCGATTCCCTCGTGTTGCTCTGCTAAGTAGTCACAAATCACTAGCGACTGCCGACGTTCAGTTAACACCTTGAACAGTCGAAGAAGTCATTTTCCTCAGATAAAATAAGGAGAGAATAAATGGCAAGTTTTGCAGTCTAAAAACCATTCAACGTCTGAAAAACAAATCTAGATGATACGAATCGGGCTCATTAGTACCAAAAAACGCGTTCATATCTCGTTATGGTATAAACCCCATTGTCGGCAATGACGTAAAAAGACATGAATCCGTTTCACGCCTCGCGCAGGAACTAGCAAAAACGCTGATCTTCAGACGCGATAAAAACAAAAACAAAAATCATTCTACGGCTGAATGACAGTATCAGTCTGGTTTCCATGCACAACAACTAATTCTAACGCAATTAAAACTGTTATCTAAACCTTTTGTTTGGTATTTTTCTCTATTTTATTTTTGTGGTTACGATATATCTCCGCACTGTGCTCCGGGGTACTCACCCCCGCAATGGCTTTCGGGTACTCAGTGGCAGTCAGCTGGCCACAATGACAGGCGTAGGGTTCGAACCCTCCTCTCTAAGAACGGAGCTCAATGAATAGGGTGAAAAGATTTATGAAATATCTTGCAAAAATTGAGGCAAAATAGTAACTTAGTTCTGGGGTCTGTTCATAGAGGATGTCTTCAAGAATGAAACTGCGGTCTTCAACTGAAACTTGCGCCGACTGCAGTGCAACAGGTAATTTCAACTCACTTTGTGCCGTACCCGAAACCAAAACAAAATTTCAGGGAACACATATCGCGATAGCAGATCAATTTCCTATTCTATATCCATCAATTATGTGGCTAAGTCTTCAAAGCAATGAAAGCTGATGTTTCACTCTATAATTTCAGGACCAGAATGGGCATCGGTAAACCGAGGAGTAATGATTTGTGACGAATGTTGCAGTGTACATCGAAGTCTTGGGAGACACATCTCTCAAGTTAAGCATCTCCGCCATAGTTCGTGGCATCTTTCGTTATTGACGGCAAGTATTATGTTTTTTATGCCACTACGTTAAGGTTCTCTGGGTGGCAGGTTAAATACTGAAGCCTCTAACTAATAGATGCTTGAAATTTGTGTCCGTTTGGCATGTTATAACGAGTAGGCAAAGCGGCAACGAAAAGCATGAACTGCCAGCAGGAAGTTGCCGTGCAGCGCGCGATATGCTCGAGATGCGATGATTTGTCAATAGTTTGACTGGCTAGTTAGGGTCAGGGGTTATGCTGAAATGTACTTTCAAAAAAAATCTAGCTTTTATAAGTTTACAAGGGCGTGGAAATCACAGCAGTGTTGCGCGTTAGTGTCGAGATTTACCACACACTTTGTATGAAAGAACATATTGTTGTGATGTTTTTAACCTCTCGACACTTGAAGGACCCGCACATTTCCCGCTGGCGGTGTATATGTTTATTTCATATTTATACAAATCGAATTTTTGTTGAGACAGCTGCTAATTATCTCCCGTTTTCTCGAATCATTTGATTAACTTCTCTCGTCTGTAAAATAATATGACCAGTTCTTGAAGATTTGTGTAAGCGAAACTTGTCAGTTTCGTTTGAAAGCCGGTTAGATGAGGTAAAGAATAGCGTCCCACCTGTGTACTGTACCAACGATCTGGAAAATTAATTTTGTCAAGGGGGCAGAAATGGCGTGTTTTCAACAATTTATAGATTAAAACTAACAAAACATTTTGATTAAACCATTTAATTTCCAATGTGTTAAACCTGACTGCTTTGATTTTATTGGTCCTAACAATGCTATCCATTTATAAATATAACCAGAAATTTCACAAACTGCTCATATGGCCATATATGTACCAAAAACAAAATAGTAGAAAGAAATGTTTATGTTTGATAAAACCTGAACCAATTTTTTCTTTTGAAAACATATCAACCCATAAGCTGGTAGAAATTTAATTTTGTTTTCTTCCATGCAACTCAGGAAGTTAAATGATATTGTGCCAAAAATGGTAATAACTCTAATTAAATATATAAGTAAACACTTTCTGTTTTGAGCATAAAAATAAACCAGTTAAAGTATTTTTAAAACTTTTTAACAACAACTTAAGAAAAGTCGCTCAATATTAATTTTGACTCAATGTCTGAAAAATCATTTCTTTATTGTTAGGCTGGTTGATCTGTCCATTTCCATAACCATAACCATTTATTTTTTCTTGGTTCATCTGAAAGTACATACTCTAAAATAAACATGTTACAAAAAAAGTTTTTGATTTAAACAAAACTCAAATTTTTTATGAAGCTTCTAGTTCTACATTTATTTGTTCAACCCTTGTTATTGATCACAAGGATGACTTAGATATAAAGGAATTTGTGTCGCATAGTATCAAAATGAAAATAATTCTGGCAGAGGAGGAAAGTGTTAAAGAAACAGGTCCAGGGATCGCATTAACGCAAAAATCATTCAAAGTGTTAGACAGAAAATGTATTTTAAAAAATTAGAGTGTGTCCCTTGCATGCACAGCACTCAGCTAATATTTACAATGCAATGGGTTTGAAACATATATTTTGTGTATTTAAATAGAATTTTGGGACCCCAGACTAGTTGGATCAATGGGTCCCGAACTTAGATAAAAAATTCGTAGCGTAATCAATGAGGTGAAGAAAATCAAGCTGTAATCCATCTTTCTAGCATTTTTACATTCCAAGTGTTGTTTTGGCTGTACAAGTAACAGTGTTCCTTAATCTCTGCATACTGATGTCATTTCCATAATCTACAAGACCTTGACTCAGCTTTTGGTGTAAGGAAATAGTGGTGATTTTATTGTTTTTAAAGATCGATGAAATGGTCACATTTGTTCAAAATCAAATTTTAGATAAGAAAGCAAGAAAAGAAAGGTTATGAGCACTTTAACTTTCGAGCCTACAGTGATTGATATAAGCTGCGTGCAATGACCCTACCAAAAAGTTTTTTTTCTTGTAAATTAATAGCAAAGCTTCATAGATAAACAAATAAACTAGTTCTTACCAATGTATTCATTGTAGATGGTGAAAACCTTAGTAACGAATGGAGCTAATTCAATATGGGAGCACTCACTACTTGACCATAGTGCCAAGAGTCTGATTCGAAAACCAAACCCGAAAGACAATGTACAGTAAGTTAAATTTGACAATTTTATCATTTTTATATCTACTAATGTGTTGTTATTAGAATTATAGCTGTCATTATTGTCTGTGTTATCATTCCTTTATGATTGTCATTGTTGCATTTATTAATGATAGTTGTTACTAAACTTGTATTTATTTTAACTGTTGTTTCTACTCTTTTCAAAGAAACAAAAAGTGCTAGGAGTGTTTATTTACAAAAAGAATCCATGTACACTAAACTTTGTTTCTTTTTTAGCCCCACAAAGTATAATTTTATCAAAGCCAAGTACCAAAGGATGCGGTTTGTTCATCGGCTTCCCTGTCGAGATGATGATACTGTTACTGCCTTAGATCTCAGTCAGGTGAGTTTTCAACCTTGCACTTGTGGTTCACAGTCCTTCCCTATTCTTGTAAGAACTGTTATTATTAATAAATATAGATCTACAGATTACTCTTAGATGATATAAAGGTGATCTATATTGTACCCATTAAAGTTAGTTTTTTTGTTCAGGGTTTTCATTAATTACTCGGGCTACCTGTGGTAGGCCGAGTCTACAGCTGGAAAGCCTATCTATCTATCAATCTATCAATCTAAGAATCTATGAGTCTTTCGACGTGTTGACAAACATGTAAGCCTGCGGGTCAGTCAGCGGTGTGCCATATGCAAATGTTTTCAAGACTGAAAACAACAGAGCAAGTCCCATTCAAACAAATGAACTTCAGTCTGAATGTACTTTCGCAGCTAGAAACACTCACTTGGAATTTTGTTTAAAGAATTGTGAGTGTGAACTAGAAGTTGAATGAAAATATTTAGCAATTCAAAATTCCGTTTCAAACTATGACAAAATTAAAACTCGCATTATAGGTTGTATACATTTCTGAGGTTCAAGGCTTAAGCATAGCCAAAGTAAATGCCATTACAGGCATCTAGTTAAAAAAAGTGCACATTTCATGCAAAAACATAATTCTGATGGAATAGTTGAAGTTTTCTGCATCCCTGGGACACTGAAGATTGACAGCCTTTGCAGTGAACTTAAAGCCAAAGTTATAACTAGGATTTCTGTGCTGGCCCAACTAATCACATTATTTATCATTGTTTTCTGATTGTTATTGGATTGGGTTAAAGAAAATGAATGTATCGTCACTGCCGGGTTGAAAAATTTTAGTGATTATTTTTTTTAAGCAACTTCACTCAAGTGTTAGAACTGGCAATTTGGAAACCAGTTTACGACTTTTATCCTTGGGAGCCCAGCCTAACTACTTTCATCCAGTAAGTATATTTTATTTATTATTTGGTTAATGAACTGATCTACTGCTACAGTCATCAAACTCTAGAAAATTCTTGAAGGAGACTTTTTTAATATTGATAGCATACTTATTTCATACAGTTCGACAAAGATTAAAATGATTAAAGTGCTTATGAAGTGAAATCTTCAACTTAGTTTCAAATATCTAAAATGAAAGTTTGTACATTTTTTGCCTAAACTTTTTTTTAGCAATTTCAAAATAGTTCTATTTGGCAAAGAACTTATGAAGACAAAATGTCAGTTTTAGCAAGTAAGCTGCAAAATTTTTTAAGTGACTAAACATGTATGACATCACATGTTTATGAAGGTTGTTCCACATATCAATGTCACCCTCTGAGTCAAAGTCATAAGAGTGTTTTTAAAAAAGGTTTAAACTAAATCAAATTTTAAGTAATGTACCTTTGAATGTTATTTCCGTTCAACTTATTTCAGGAAAGAGGGAACACACCCCTTCATGTAGCAGCAAACGCAGGTCAGGCATTCCAGGTAGAACTGTTGGTTGTCCATGGTGCAGACCCCACAATACCCGATGCCAATGGGAAGACACCAGCAGAATGTGCTGTGTGAGTAAAAACTGTATCTTTTTAATAATAAATAACGATAATAATAATACAAGATAAAATAAATCACTTACTGGAAATAAAAATTTTGGCAGATTACTCACACCATTCAGAGACTGGTCACACATTCAATACAGATGATGTGGTAATCTTAGATCGGGAGGAGGACTGGGTACGAAGGGGTGTAAAAGAAGTTATATGGGAGAGGGAGGAAAAGCCCTCTCTCAACCCGAAGGGAGGGCTTCGATATAACCTTTTGTCCACCTGGGACTGGGTCCTCAGTCAACTGCCTCGCCACCTGTCACATGACCAAGTTAGGTCATGTGACAATCAGTAACCTGATGAAGGCCGTAGACTATGGCTTCAACATTGTAAGTGTTGCAAATAATTTTTATTTCCAGTAAGTGATTTATTTTATCTTGTAAACTTTACGCAAAACTGGATGGATAGACATTTTCGTTATCAGTAATAATAATGATAATAACTACTGTCATCTTTATTTGCTCTCATCCAACCTCCTAAAATTCAACTACTAGGATAGTTAATAACTTGTTGTTTATTTTCTCAGTGAGGCCGGTTATAAGGAGATTGCCCAAAGGCTTATGGAAATCCAATTTGAATTGACTGACAGGCTTAGCTATTATCTGTGTGGTCGAAAACCAGGTGAGTTCATTGTACTGTACAGGGCAGTTTTGTGTTTGTATGTATATTGTAATAACAAAATAAAATGCAGTAATAGCAAGAATGATTTATTCACAGCAGTGAAGTAAACAATGATGTTGTGTCAAAGAAGTGAATCAGTCTAATTTAAACCCTTTAAAATTGATCATAGTAATAATGATACTAACAACGACATGAAATAAAATGATAATTATAGTGAAATATCATTTGATGACAATATTATAATAACAGCAATAATAAAAATAATAATAATAACAAAAATGATAATAATAATCACAACAATGGTAATTATAGTAATGATTATATCAGCTTTATTGACATTTATTAGGCAGCTCTTCTTTTTGATAGTGTTCAGGAGACTAGGCCAATGATTTATACCTTTGCCTTATCGCTTTAATGTTTTGACTTAATGCTCTAATGATTCGTCTTAATGCTCTAATGGTTTGCCTTAACGCCCTAAATGCCAGCGGTAAAATTCTTACAGTTTCCTCAAACCATTTTAATGCTCATATAACAGAAAAGTCTAAATGCTTGAAATCCCATGAACAGTCACAAATGATAGATAAATTTACAATGAGCACTTACTGTTTTGTTTTGTTCAAATGAAGACCACAAGAATGGGCAGCATTTTCTCATCCCAATAATGGCTGACAGGTAATTAATAAAACAATTTTCTGTTTTTACTTGTTTCTTCTGTTTTTGTCTTAAGACAAGAACTTTTGTTTACTTTTGAAAGAACTTGTGATATTAGATAATTACAGATTCTTTTTACATTTTGTTACTTTGAGCAGACAGCAACACAAACAGCATCTTCGCAAGCATGGGTGGCGAAGGCAAAAAATTATTGGGGGGCGCAGTGGAAATTGAAATAGTTCTTGTTTAAACCTAAATTATTTCTCAAAACTTGCTGTTGTTAGCAAGAAAACCAAGGTATTGGGCGGCCTCCTCAATTCCTCTGCCCTACTAAGTGTAATAGTGTAGATTTTATTTGAAAACTGCTTCTAATTTTTTTATGCTATTTGTTAATATAATATTTTTAACTTTATATATCGAGTTTTACCATACCTTTTTTATTTTTAATCTGCAGCTGTTTAGACCTTTCAGATGACGCAAAAAAGGCCAAACTCAAACTACAAGCTGTAAGTAGTAGGATAATGAAAACAGACTGAGTAACTTGTGATTCAATATGAACTTTAAGCTACAAGGCAAAAAATAATGATGAATGCTATAGCTGTAGGCTTGAATGCACCATGCTAGCACCGGCATACATACATCTTGTGAGTTGTAACGTGAAAAACTTTCTGATTATTATTAAAAATTTTTATTGTGACCATGAGAATGACCTAAAGAAAATTTTCTCTGTCTTCATTTTATCTTGAAGAAGGAAACTCAGGTGTTTTTCTTTTTATAAAGTGTAATTTGGCAAAAAAAGAAAGTAAAAGGGCCATGCGTGAGCAAGATTGACAAAACAGAAGACTGTTGTTTATAAGCAGTTTTCCTTGATTATGCTTTTCTTATTGCCTAAGGTGACTAACTACTTAAGTTTTCAGTTCACTTCTACTTAAAGCCATGATCTTTGACCATGCACACAGAGTGTTCAATTAGAGTATTTTTAGTCGGTAGTTGAATAATTTATGTGTTTCACTGGGTACCTGGCATTTAAAAGTTATGATTTTAGAGATTTGCTAGGTGTCGTGAATATTTATAAATGCTCTGTTTTGGTTTCTTTAGGACAAAATTTAATGAACCAAATAATTATTCTCAGGACTTCTTGTGTTTTACCATTTGAGTCTTTAGTTGCTAGCAGTAATTTATTAAACTAGTATGTTGCTCATTTCTTTTTTTTAGTCTTGAAAAACTGTAGTGTAGCTCAATCTTTTACTGATACTCAGTTAAATTGTGAATTGTTTCAGCTAAGCAACCACTTGTTTGAAGAACTTGCAAGTGATGTTTATGATGAGGTGGACAGAAGAGAATGTGATGGAAGTAAGTACTTCAGAAGAAATCACTGCACTCTTTTTCTCCCTTTCTCTCTTTGGAAACACTTTGAATGTTTGTCCCAAAGGTGAAACTAAATAAAATTGATGTACATAAAAGTAAACAATATTATCCCCAGTATGTAAAGGTGACTAGTGGTGGATATCTAATGATCCATGAAGGGGGAAGATAAATATCTATTGCTAGGCACCGACACTGAGGAGTATAATTAACTTTAGTTTATATCAAAATAAGAGAATAATTAAGGTGAAAATGATTGAATATCAAGTTTGAAAGAAATTGATTTATTTAGAATTTTAAAAAAATATAAACAGCCCAAATTTGTTGCCTCTTTTGTGGTTAAGGGAATGGCTGAATTGTTTATCTTTGTGAGTTTCCACTTCCAAGACTTTTACAAAATTAGTCGCCATTTTGGAAGCTTATTACAAAACAGTAAATTGTCCTGGATGTCTACTGTTTCAGGAACCAATCAGAACAAGCAAAAATTGCTATTCGATGATTTTTATGTTATACTAATTGGGGTTATTCTTGCTTTTTGTCACCAAAGACTAGTACAGTACCTTAAAATCCCACTTTAAAGCCTCCCTCCCCCCCCCTCCATTTATAAGCCCATCCAAAAACCCCTTATGGAGTTGTATAAGCCCTAGGCTGGGTCACCAAGCATTCTAATTATGGCTTTTTATCACAGGGATTAAGAATTTTATTAACTTTTAAAAAATTCAAACAATATTTAAAAACAAGGAAATGAAAATTTTCAGTCATTTAGTTGGAATATCAACAATAAAGCAATTAAAAATCTCTCACTTGATAAAAGTTTGAATGACCGAAATGCGACGTTTCGGCCATATCCCATGGCCTTCAGCAGGCAAATGTCGCGCTGTCATGTAATACCCCTGTATCATGTGACAGGCGGCTCTTAAGGCTCCTCAAAACTTTTTTGTAGACAGCCCATGTCTGAGTCCCCCTTAACCTGTTTAGTGAGTTTTCAAAAATGATTCAGCAGTTTTCAACGAGTTATGGGTGTTGCTAACTTAAGCAACCACAAAACAATAGTTACTATCAAGTTTTTATAAATTAAAACAAGTTGTCAAATGTTTGTTTTCTTTTGTGATGTGTGGCACAATGTGTTAAAGAAAAACAAATATATTTTGTTTTAGTTTGGCTAGCAAACCAGAACCACAGCGCACTTGTAAGTGATACAACAACAGTTCCTTTCCTACCTGTCAACCCAGCTTTCTCTTCAACAAGAAACCAGGCAAGTTGACAATCTTTTATACCTAGTCTGCACCACAAAGAAACTAAACCCTAATTACAGGAAGCAATGAAAACCGTCAGAGGCTCATAAAAACCATACTGTAAAGGCTCATAAAACTGTCACAGGCTATAAAAACTATACCATAAAGGCTCTAAACTTTGGTTTTCTGAAATGCAAGGCCTTAAAGTACATGTAAAGTGAAAAAACTGTATTACTTCAGTAAGAAAGCTTTGCTCAATGAAGAAAGGTGGTGAAAATTTTTGTCAAAAACTTTGATGGTTCTTGAGGTGTTAACATTTAATTTTTTAAACTGATGATGTCAACTTTTTTTAAAATCTGCTGCTGATCCATAGCCTTTGAATGTATTAAAGCAAAAGTTTGGCTGCTGATTTATCTAAAGGTAGCTAGGAACATCATTAGTCCAAGTTTGGCTCAATTTCATCCAAAGGTTATGGATTGGCAGCAGATTTTTAATTAATAATTAGCTAATTTGTAAGGAGTTGAAATACAACCATGGTTTCATTTAAGATTTCAAAAAAATTAAGCATACAAGTTACAGACTTTTTTGTAAGAACCAGGAACTTTCGGCTGAGGCTAGTCTGTTCTTAACCTTTTTGGTGATTTCAGTCTCAAAATGTTCTAAAATTGTTTTTCTTTCCTGATAATATTAAACAGTGGGTTAGCTGCTCCAAACAACAAAAGGCTCTAAATATACATTTTTTGTTATTTTTTATTGGGGTATGCAATCAATATAGAGAATGCTTCATGGAAAGTGCATGCAAACAATATCTCAATCAGTGTTCAAGGATTCAATGCAGTTCTTAAAATAGTCTGATCCTTATTTCAGCCTGGTGACTTTTCTGTAAATTGTTCTTAATTTTTGGGCAATTTCAGCTTGAGTCTTATAAATTTTGCTTTTGCAAAAAAAAGCTTTTTTGATTTAATTCAGGACCTAAAATGTACTGTCATTAGCCAACTAGGAAGACCACTGTAACTTCAGTAACAGAGTAGTTATATTATGTCCACATTAACATGAATGTTTTTGTATGGAAATCAAAATTGAAGTACATGTTATTTTGTAGTCCTAAGTAACACTATTCAGTCTATTGTTATTCCAGTGGTTAACAGCTAATTAAGAGAATAAAAAAAATAAAGTATGGTTTCTTTACAAGTGCTAAATGTGGTTAACAGCTTGAGAGAAAGGTGCCTTTGTGTTCCCACATGCCTTAAAATTGTTTGGATTGAAAAGACTTTCTTGTAAACATTGTCTCAGCTGCATGGAATCTACTAATTAAGACTAATTAGTATTAATTAGTTAATTAGTACTAATTAGTATTTCCAACATAGATTTATCAATTTTACCATAGATTATTATAGACAAGGATGAAGAAGTTTCACAAATTTTGATCTTTTTACTATTAAGATGTTTCAACATAGATTTATCAACAATTGTAATTACCATAGATTATTATAGACAATTTATATTTTGTAAAAGTTACTTAATTCAGTCTTCGAGCAGCGATGTAATTTTAAATAAACCATCTATCTATCTATCTATCTATCATATAATGGTAATTACATTTGTTGTAAACTGTATTTAGATGTTAAGTATTAAGTAGTGCATAGACTAAAGTAATAGCACAATATGTTGAAGTTGATATAAATTATGTTCAAGTCTCATAAAGCCTTATAAATCTGCAATGTTTGTATCAAGCCTAACAAACCTGAGGCTAAAAACCAGGTCAAAATGTGAGCATTTGCAAAAAGCTGAGTTGAAAACAGTATCCCATTCATTAATAATTTATTAATAAGGTTATGAATGTAAACAAAGGTTATGAATTTAAACAAAGGTTATGAATGATATTCAACACAAAATAGATTTCACTCTATTGGGAGTAAGCGTGCATCACACGATTATTCCTCAACAATAACAGTTTTGTTATGATTGTAGTAATTTATCTAGTATGTAAAAGATTATTGTTTTATTTTGATGAATGATTTACAAAACAAATTAAATTTTGTAATGAAATTGATCAGTTTTGTTCATTACTGCTAATGACTCGACATGAGCACCACCGATCATCTAACAATAATATGACTACAGATCCATGTGGAAACTCTGATTAATGAAACTTTGATAAATTGCTAAAAGGGCATGATTGTCCTGGTTTATTTAGATTTGTTTCTTGTTGCTCAATTAACAATACTTCAGCAACTTTTTTCCTGTAACTGAATAATTGCATTCTAAAAGGAGAATGTTAATAAGAAGGTCAAAGGATGTTTCAGCTTCTTGTTATATAATTTTTTATTACACAAATTTTAATTACCTTCAGAGTTTAAGTCCGAATGTGCTACAAATTATGGTGTTTGCAAGATTGTATTCATTCAACACAATTCTCTGCAAACAAAAGGTCTTTAAGTGAACAGATAACTTTGAAATTTGTTAAATGAGACATCCTTTGTGCAAACATGAAAATATTTATTCCAGTTTTGTTTTATTTCAGGGACGACAAAAACTTGCTCTTTTCAATGCTCAAGAATTTGCAACACTGATTATTGATATATTGAATGATGCACGGAGAAGACAGCAAGAGTCAAACCCAGATATAACAGAAAGTATGTTGTCTCATTTTAAGACTTTGCAGAGAATGCTTGGAATGCAGAAGGCAGTTTACCGTTAGACAGAAAGAATTTCATCAGAAAACGTTAGACATAAAGAATTTCATAAAGTTAGATGTAAAGAATTTCATAAAGAATTTCATAAAGAAATCCTTTAAGATTGGAATGGTATAGTGCTGCCCCTTTCAAACAAATCTTGAAATTCCTACTTTTTCCTACTTTTTATATGCTGCAATTTCAACAAATTGTGCAAGGTTGTATGATGCAGGAATAGGGAGTAAGCCTTGCAGGTGTTCAGGGTTAAAGCCTGAACCACATGTCACAAGGAAGATTTCTTGACAAACAAATGTTCATCTGGCATGTCCAGTCCAGATGGCTCACACTCATAACAGCAGTGAAATGAGTCACAGGCAGACTAGAAGCAGTTCATCAGTAGGTACTTCTTCAAAGATCTGTACCATTCTTAGTACTTTGTCTAAGCCCTTAGTTGTCCTACCTTTCTCCTCAAAATCCTTCTTTTGTCCTACTTTTAAAAGGATTTTGGTCCTACTTTTCTCCAACTTTTTCACCTGGGTGTGCTTGAAAGCCTGATATTGTTACATAAGGTAAATCCTTTTGCAAGCCTAAGTGGTTGATGGGGCTGGCATTTATCTCTGTTTTCTGTAGTGTTTAGTGGATGAGAGTCTTTGACTCATCCTGAACAGAATACTAATCAGCTTAGCCCCCAGCAGAACTAGTACTCATCGATACATCTTGAGTCGACCTGAACAAAGTTCAGTATAATGTCTTGCTCAAGGACATAACACAGTGGTCTGACCGGGGCTCGTACTCGCAACCCTAGGATTTCGATTAGATAACCACTTGGCCACTGCCATGCCAACATAAATACTATCTAACTATTGTGTATAGCAAGAAATTGAAATATTTGTTTTCTAGTTTCAGACAATATTTTCCCAATTGAAGAAGACAGAATGTCACATGATTATGATGAGGTTCCAGGAGATGAGGAAGACGGTTCAGCTAAAGTGGAATTAGAGGTACGGTAGCAAACGATCTGTTAGAATATGAAAGTCTTGGCAAATAACAGCTTGTCATTTCTAAAGTTCTTGTGTTTTTTATTTTTTCTCTGTATCACAGTCTTGGATTTTCTCACAAAATGGATCTTGACATTTCTAGCAGAGCTTGAAATCTCTATTTTGTTTGAAATAAAAAAGGAATGCAGACCTGCAGGGTGACAGCTAACACAATTATTGTGGGCTCAAGTCAATTACTGTTGGTCCAGCACACTGGCAACCTTGTTGGGCAACAAATTACTGCTAGACTAAAGTAGTGGCCACCAGAACTTTCCTTCATTAATCCTGTTTGAGCAAATAATAGAAGTTGGCCATTGGGCAGATATTACAAAATAGCAAGTTATAAGGGATGCCCTAACAGGGCACCATGAAATAGAGTGTATTTGTGTTAAAATCTCTTAAAATAGTGTTATCCATTCTTGTATCAAGCCAAAACACAAAGAAAAAACTTACATAGTGCACACTGAACACATTCACTACAGCTACTAAGATAAACATGCTGTTTCATACTTAGCACTTGACAAGGAGAGCAGAACTTCAGTTCATGGTTTTTGGTAATTTATGCTCTCTAATAATTTTTTTCTTTGATTAGTTTGTAACTTTTTGAATGAGTTGCGGATGCCCTGAGGTTAGGGTTGTTAGGGGCAAAAGAGTTTAAATACGAGTTTTGCTTTTGATTATTTTCCATGTTTTTAAATGATAAAAAGTTTACAAATATTGAAAATGGAGGGATTTCTCTTTTAAATCAAGTGAAAACTTGGAAAACAAGCAAACAAAAGCATATCTTTTGGTTTAAACTCTTTGTTTTCCCCTAACATTCCAAATTGCACTGCGGCAGCTGCGTAAAATGAGAGGACCTCGATACTGGCTGCTTGCTCAATGGTCTATACATCAATTAACAACGCTGCTTGCTTGCTATCACATTAAATCGCATGAACTGTATGAAATTTAAATTAACAGTTGCTTATGGCAAACATCTTTTAAAGTTAAAAATTTAAGTTATAATTTTTTAAAGCTCCTTAATGTATGTTTATTTTCTTTGGTTAATGCATGCTTTATTTCACATTCCTTAAATTCATTTAAACAGCCAATGCATGTGGAAGATTTGTTTTCAAACATTCAGAAATCCTCTATAGAGAAGGTAAGCAGTGAATAATGCTGTGCAGAGCCTGGCATAGCTTCGTAAATATTTTAAGTTACTTACTGTGGAGGAATTAGAAAATACTGATGTTTTAAACAAGTCCTTTGTCAGATTACAGTCCAAAATAGGCCTTTTGCAGTAGAGGCCATGTGAACACACTGTACCTTAAATCTATCAGCTTTGACAAAATGATATTAAGAAATGTAAAGGGCAGGTTGACATTATAAAAATGGCAATTTTTCAGTTAATGACTTCAGATATGTAAAAAAAATGGCAAGCAACAGAAAATAGGATATTTTCTAATGATTTGTATGAGAGGAGAGGAAGGCTTGCTCAAATGTTTATCAAATATACTTTCCAAACTGTCATACTAAATCAAACTTTATTCCCCTCCAGGGAACTACAACGAGCTTCCTCGCTGAAGACACTGTGCCAATGCAAAAATATGTTGATGTTAAAAAGGCATTGGACAAGTCTGAGGTAAACAAAAAGCTTGCATGTTTATTCTAAAGTCGATGGTTGCTTTATTTGTTATTAATAAAAAGAAAAGGCGTGTTTTTAGAGATTCAATAAATACGTCATTTAATGGGGAAAAAATCCAAAAGGGAATGCTAATTTCGCAACATTTTTCCGAAATCCAAGTTCAACATTAACACACAAAAATTTAGTTTGAATGTTTTCAAGTTTTTCAAAAGCCCCTAGAATCAAATAGGCCCCCAGGGGCTTACTATGGCACGTATGGTATAATTTTTAGACTATATCAATCTTTTTGGTTAATCAAAACTAGCGCTAAAAATCTTTGCATTGCATGTCATAGTTTTAAAAAAATGTAGAAATGGCATGTGCGATTTGACCTTTGGACAGTGTGTAAGTAAATGTTATTGTTTCGTGGCACAAACTGAACACCAATTCATTCAATTATTTCTTTTCTTTTTTGTGCTCAAGTCAAGAATACAGCAACTGCAACAACTCAATTCAAACCTTAATCAGGATATCAACATTTTACAAGGAGAGGTATGATGTTCCTTGAAATACTTCCTTTGGTTGTAATTTCTTTAACTCTTAAAGGCGCAGTTTGTGTATGGTGTCCTTGGGGTGGGAGGGAGGGGAGGAGGGGAGGGGGTACATCCCCAGGTATGACCGTCATTTTTTTTAGGGGTTAAAATAGTCAGTCTTATATTTCAAGGGGCTATTAAAAGAAACCCTGTATTAAACCAAGAGCCTAGAATTTTTTAGCGTTAAAAACGGAAGCTATTAGATTGCATGAAGTCCCTTGTTTTAGTAAACGTGCATAGTGAATATAAGAAGCTAAAACAAAAGTCCTCGTTGGCGAACGTCCTATTACGCGCGCGCCTTTTAGCGCCAATCCACTGGCTATCTGGAGAAAAATTTCAGCGTCAATTGGTATTTTTTAGGGTAATTTCAAAATCGAGAGGTATTTTTTAGGGTGGAAAAATTTTATGCCTTGGTATATTTTAGGGTATTTTGGGGACTTTTCCAACAGTCACCTCTACCCTTTTGACTGCGGAGTAACCCCACCCCTCCCCCACGGTTTGGGGTTCGGTTTTGGGTTTGTTTGTCTGTGTATTATTCTTTGTTTTTGTGTAGTGTGCCGTTTATTTGGGTTACAAACATTGATAGATTTGAAAAACTCAAGAAATTTAATAAAACAATTAGGGAAAAGGTCGAAACAATGGTACTTCCTAGGAACCCAATTTAGGGGGTGGGGTATTATGTGCCGCCACCCAC